>JAUCBJ010003179.1:0-73812 GCA_032718475.1 Nemertoderma westbladi
ACCAAATAATACCAGCACTGTTAACGGATCAACCACCCTAAATAATCCAACAGAGTTAACGGATCAACCACCCCAAATAATACCAGCACTGTTAACGGATCAACCACCCTAAATAATCCAACAGAGTTAACGGATCAACCACCCCAAATAATACCAGCACTGTTAACGGATCAACCACCCCAAAAAATTCCAACACTGTTAACGGCTTAACCACCCTAAATAATACCAGCACTGTTAACGGATCAACCGCCCCAAATAATACCAGCACTGTTAACGGATCAACCGCCCCAAATAATACCAAGACTGTTAACGGATCAACCGCCACCAAATAATACCAGCACTGTTAACGGATCAACCGCCCCAAATAATACCAGCACTGTTAACGGATCAACCGCCCCAAATATTACCAGCACTGTTAACGGATCAACCACCCTAAATAATCCAACAGAGTTAACGGATCAACCACTCCAAATAATACCAGCACTGTTAACGGATCAACCGCCTCCAAATAATTCCAGCACTGTTAACGGATCAACCGCCCCAAATAATTCCAGCACTGTTAACGGATCAACCGCCCCAAATAATTCCAGCACTGTTAACGGATCAACCGCCACCAAATAATTCCAGCACTGTTAACGGATAAACCGCCCCAAATAATACCAAGACTGTTAACGGATCAACCGTCCCAAATAATACCAAGACTGTTAACGGATCAACCGCCCCAAATAATACAAAGACTGTTAACGGATCAATCGCCCCTAATAATACCAAGACTGTTAACGGATCAACCACCCCAAAAAATTCCAACACTGTTAACGGCTCAACCACCCTAAATAATACCAGCACTGTTAAAGGATCAACCGCCCCAAATAATACCAAGACTGTTAACGGATCAACCGCCCCAAATAATACCAAGACTGTTAACGGATCAACCACCCCAAATAATACCAGCACTGTTAACGGATCAACCACCCCAAAAAAATCCAACACTGTTAACGGCTCAACCACCCTAAATAATACCAGCACTGTTAACGGATCAACCGCCCCAAATAATACCAGCACTGTTAACGGATCAACCGCCCCAAATAATACCAAGACTGTTAACGGATCAACCGCCACCAAATAATACCAGCACTGTTAACGGATCAACCACCCTAAATAATCCAACAGAGTTAACGGATCAACCACCCCAAATAATACCAGCACTGTTAACGGATCAACCGCCTCCAAATAATTCCAGCACTGTTAACGGATCAACCGCCCCAAATAATTCCAGCACTGTTAACGGATCAACCGCCCCAAATAATTCCAGCACTGTTAACGGATCAACCGCCACCAAATAATTCCAGCACTGTTAACGGATCAACCGCCCCAAATAATACCAAGACTGTTAACGGATCAACCGCCCCAAATAATACCAAGACTGTTAACGGATCAACCACCCCAAATAATACCAGCACTGTTAACGGATCAACCACCCCAAAAAATTCCAACACTGTTAACGGCTCAACCACCCTAAATAATACCAGCACTGTTAACGGATCAACCGCCCGAAATAATACCAGCACTGTTAACGGATCAACCGCCCCAAATAATACCAAGACTGTTAACGGATCATCCGCCACCAAATAATTCCAGCACTGTTAACGGATCAACCGCCCCAAATAATACCAAGACTGTTAATGGATAAACCGCCCCAAATAATTCCAACACTGTTAACGGATTAACGAGATACGAGAAGTTCTTGGCACCCATACCATTTCAACACCTTTCGGAATTGATAAAATTACACAAAATCAACCTTCAAAGACTTTGGTATAACCAATAAAAACCATAATATGTTTTTTTGTTTTGTTGAATTCATTATCAGTAATCGAAAGCAAGATTAGAAGAAAATGTTCATTTCTTTTAATAGATACTTAAAGAGCACCAAAATTGCAAGTAGCAGTTTTGTCAAAAGTGGTAACTGGCCAAGTAAGTAAGTAAGTAACTGGTAAGTTTGGCTACTGAGGTTTTAGAATGTGCTGATTTCATTGGGAAGGTTTATTCCTCTACAACAAACATATTGAAGAGTTGTGTAATATAACAACATAGGCATGTTGTTATATTAGTTATTAGTCAGTTATTTGTGCCCCTGAAGCACGAAAAAAAGAGTGGAAAAATTAGTGGAATTATGATAATGAAAAAAAAACCGAAATCAAATTGATTTGATGAGCATGTGGTTTTTTGGGATGCTGATCACGAATATGACATTTGAAATTTCGTATTATCCAACCAAATTAGATTTTTGCGGTTTGAAATTTTAAGCTACTTGTATTTTTCGTCCCACTAACAAACACATAAAAACGATAGTTGCGTTACCACGAATGATTTTTAACGAATTGTATCGTAATCAGCGGCTTTACCAGTATAGCTTCAGAAATACCAAACCAAAGGCAACATTTTACAGTTTGAGAATTTTTTACTTGTACTTTTCGTCCTGGGGCACCAAAATATCACCAAAAATGATGGTTGCATTTCTAAAATGACCTCACACCCCGGGCCAATTAAGTAGTAAAATAGCCCGGTCCAAATAGTGTTAAACGTACCGGTAACTCAGGATTACGGTAGTACCTGAATAGGAATCTCTTAATTCTGCATCAAACACATAGTAGAGTTGACGGTATATTATTTTTACTGCCGGTCTTCGAGGAGTTGGAGGCATTTAGCACACTAAAGTCGGAACAGGTTCCGGGTGAACCGTTTAACAGCATCTTTTGATAAAGATGGCCACTGTTGGTTACTAAATATATCGCCCGTCGAAATGTACAAATGTTAGTGGAAGGCCCTGGTGTCAACTCTTCAGATATTATGTCCAGACCAAGATTAGGCCCCCCTCCTGGCTGCCAGCCCCTGCCTGTAGATGTGATAACAAACTATTCAAATAAACACAGGTACGGACGTAATCAGATGTAATAATGATAAGGCATTGATGCCTAACAGCATAATGCAGTCAGCAGTAATGGAATGCTGCCTAACGTACCAGTGACGCACTGCAGTGCAATGCACATACCACATACAGAATAATACACTTCATTACCGGACCAGTACCAGACAGCCAGAGCACTGCTGTACTGAAATCGAAGTGCACTGGCTGACATTTAAATTTTCGACTGACACATTTGGCCATTTTTGAAAATACCACAATTTTATAAACCTTGCCAATTAAATCAGCACATTCTAAAACCTCAGTAGCCAAACTATTCGGCCAAATTACCAATTTCGGCTCTTTGAAAATTTCGAACAACTTGTAATTTTGGTGCTCATTTAGTGTCTATTGAAAAATAAACAATGAAGATTTCATTCTAATTTCGGTTTCGATTACTAATAATGAATTCGACTAACCAAAAAAAGCATAGTATGGTTTAATGGTTATATCTTTGAAGGGATTGTTATTTTGAGTAATTTTATCAATCCGAAAGGTGTTGATATGGTATGGGTGTCAGGAACTCATCATTTATTATCTCGAAAACTACTGGAGCTATTAAATTTTTACTTGTCTCATATGAAAAAGGAGATAATATTAGTTAGGGCCGAGTACTTTTGACACGCTAGACATATTGTTTCATGGATTATATTTAAGATAAATAACTGGCCCACTAAATTTAGGGGCTTTGCAGCAGCTTGGCGGGTCGTATCTACAGTATATTAGGTTATGTAATGATTTTTTGGATTTAATTTATTTTCATTTATATAATAACATATTATAATAACAATAATTAACATGCCATTAAAGTTCATAAATGAGTTCACCATATCCTGGAATATATATTCAGGTACAGTACTTAAGGCCCGATCCGCGCTGCTTTTTTATTTGAGGTATTCTGAGCTTTTTTCTAGCTTTTTTTGAGCTTTTTTTAACCTTTTTTTTTAGCTTTTTTTTGAGCTTTTTTTTGAGCTTTTTTTCAAGATTGTTTTGCCTTTTCTAACTTTCAGTTAAAATTGAGATATAATAGGAATGTTCTAGAATTAGATCATTGGTCTCATTTAGTTGTTGTTTTTAAGTGAGATGGTTAGTAGCTATCCCACTTAATTTAAAGCAATTTAATCCCAAAAATTGAATTATGCGCACGAAGAAGTGCCTCAAATTATTAACATCACTGTGGGTGAGCTATTCTGTGGGTGTATCATTAGCTACCAATGTACCTCGACGTACGAAATGTACGGAGAAGGGCGAAGCTCACTTCCCGACGAACCCAGCGGACGCACTCCGAATATAAGGCGTCTCGCACTTCTCAGACAGAATTCCAAGACGATTGATAAACTGGGTTGTCGTCTGGGAGATCCAAATGTCGAAAATCCACCAAATGCCGAAAAAATCAAAGGCATGAAGGTGGCGAGCTCGTTCTCACGTACCGGTACCCGTGCCTTATAGTGGTTGTTGCGTTTGCGGGCCTTGTGGTGTAGATGGACAGACTCGAGGGTCATGGCGGCATTCGACTGAACCAGTGGATTGAATACCGGGACATGTCCTGGGAATCCTGGGAATGTCTTTTGGTAACGAGATCCCCAAAACCCGCAACAGGACAAGTAAAGACGAAAATACGTATAATCCTAATATTTTAAAAATTCGACCCAGCTTTTTTTTGAGCTTTTTTTCAAGGTTTTTTTTCAAGCTTTTTTTGAGCTTTTTTTCTAGCGTTTTTTCAAGCTTCTTTTCAAGCCTTTTTTGAGCTTTTTTTCTAGCTTTTTTTGCGTTTTTTTCTAGCGTTTTTTCAAGCTTTTTTTCTAGCTTCTTTTCAAGCTTTTTTGAGCTTTTTTTCTAGCTTTTTTTGAACTTTTTTTTGAGCTTTTTTTCTAGCTTTTTCTTGAGCTTTATTCTATAGTTTAGGATTTAGTATTCGAAAATTCGCAGATTCATCTTGAACCAAATAATTTCTAGAAATTGTTTTAACTAAAAAAAGCTTGAAAAAAAGCTCAAAAAAAAGCTGCGCGGAAACGGGCCTATACATGACACGTCATGTAGGCCTAAAATATAAAAACATAAAAAAAAAGGAAAAAGGCAATGGATAGTATCATTATTTACACCATCTCCCTTAATACAACAACCATTCTATCAAGTCCCCCCCCCCCCTACTTTATTTTAAATTAAATAATAGTTAATATTCTAGAAATAAATACTAAGTACAAGTTCGCCATATCGACACCATGACCAAATATAAAATTACTATGGTTTTTTTATAATTCTTGAAGTGGAAATACTAGCTACAGTAGTACTTATCTTAGTTCAATCTGAGTAATTTCAGGTAGGTAGTATTTTTGCTAGCAGCTAGTCAATTTAATGAGCTGGTAAACAATAATTGTTATTAAAATTACACCATAACCCTTAATACAACAACCATTTTTAGGGGGTCGGACGCCCCCTCTAAAATTTAAATTTTTTTCAAATTTCAATAAAATGTTACGAAATTTGGTATCGACATATGGTAATCATATGATAAGATCGACACCTTTTCTAACTGGTGGCCTGGCCGGATTTTTTAATTTATGAGCTATTTCGATACAACAAGCCGTTAGAAATCGTCTATTTCGCAATATTTAGCCACCTCCGTCAGCTTTATTTTTCGTCTTTGGAATGAAATCTAAATATCATTAGAACCGCCTTCATCTTCAGATTCTGAATCTGAAATCCGTTGTAAATTTTACCAAGAACTTCCGGAGATATTATCAAAATACTAAGGTGTAAATTTTCGCTATAATTCTAATGTTTTTTTTACTCAATTCTAGAATATTAATTATGGGTAATGAAAAAACAAGATGGAAAGTTTTAAACGCTCAGCTAAATAATAATTAATATTCTAGAATAAAGACAACAAAACATCAGAATTATAGCGATTTACGTCTCTAAATTTACACATTAGTATTTTGATAATATCTTTACCAATTTTTGGTTAAAATTAAAACGGTTTTCAGATTCGGAATCTACAGACGAAGGCGCTTCGAATGATATCTAGATTACATTTCAAAGACGTAAAATAAAGTCTACGGAGGTGGTTAAACATTGCTAAATATACATTTTTTAAGGGATTGTTGTATGAAAATAACTGAGAAATTGAAAAATCCGGCCAGGCCACCAGTAAGAAAAGGTGTCGATATATCATCATACCGAATTTCGTAGCATTTTATTGAAATTTTAAAAAAATTAGGGGGGGGGGGGGGGGGGGCTCCGACCCCCTAAAAATGGTTGTTGTATTAAGGGTTATGGTGTATAATGTTCTATTAGTCCTTGAATGAAGGCATAACCATATAATATAATAATAATATGATATAATAATATATCCCAAAATTTATTGATTATCCTGAGATTATTACGGAAATCTTAGTAGTCGATGTAGAAATTTTCGTAGCAAATGAAATGCGTCGAATTGTGAAGTTTGGTACAGAAGTATGGCCTAACTCATAACAAACTATTTAATAAATTGTTTATTACCAAAAGACCCCAAAATTTTGATTAACATTATTTACATACAACTTTTATTGTCAATAAAAACTAAAAAGGCAAAAAGATAGTGTGTCACAAAACACACGTTTTGATTTATTTTAATAACCATAAATTTAATTTAAAATTACAACAAAATAAAAATAGTTTCAGCTTAAAAGCACATGAGAGTTAAAAACTCCCGATGTGTTGTTGGCCTCCAGAATAATGCTCTGTACATTCTGGGTAACTATATAGTTATTATGGGGAATGACAGTTAATCAAATGAAAAAAAATCAAATTAAAGTAAATCCAAGGTTTATGGTCTTTCGTAAAGGCGGGCCTCTCCGTCGAAACGAACACTGGTTGTATAAGTGTAGCCCCCTGGAAGTAGTTTCGTCATACTCTTATCTTGGTATTGTATTTACCCAATCTGGTAGCTTCACTCTTGCCCAGCAATGTCTTGCAGACAAAGCCAATAAAGCGTATTTCACTCTAAATCCTTACGTATCTCAGACAGTACCCCAATTTATCATTCAAACTTAAGCTGCATCAGTGTAACTATCTTATCCGTCCTTTAAAGTACACCTGAAAAGTTTGGGATTTTCATAATTCGGATGCTATTAATCGGATCGTTCTAAAATTTCTTAAATTTATACTCGGCGTCAAGACTACGACACCCGATTTTATGGTGTATGGTGAAACTGATTATTTTCCGCTCTCAATTTCCAGAACGCTATTCTTAAGTACTGGATTCGTATTTTGAATTTCCCTAACTACCGTCTCGTTAAGAAGGCCTATCTTCTTCAGTTAACTGGGCATCCAATGTTCGGGACGTGCTAGGATATTTGGGCTTACGGGGAATCTCGGGACAACCACTACGTAGAACACCAAACTACATTCTTAGTAGAGCTCAGGTCACGGCTCCAAGATAATTATATATCCAACAGGTCACTCGTGAGTTCTTCTCCCAAATCGCTGCTCTACGTTAAGTATTTGTTCCAGGAGGTATCCTACCTGAATGTTCTACACAAGTACCCCAGACTCTGTCGGTCGCTTGCGAGATCTCACTCCCTAATGATCGAGCAAGGCCGATGGATTTGCACACATTTATATTTAGATTTACTACTACTACTAGGTCGAGCGAACTCGGACATTTAGATTTACTTTATCTAAAATTTAACAATAATGGCTCTATAACCATGTTGTAGTATTAAACAGAAATTGAATTGAATTAATATGTATCTTTTGGGACCCAATTGTCAGCATGGGCGAATTCTCGGAGATCGCTTCCATATGGAGTGCAACTCAGTTATTCTTACTGTTAGCATTTCACCCTAGATGCCAGGATTAAATTAAGTAAAATATAATTTAAATTTCCTCCAAATCCCGGTCTCCTTGTAGGCAGCCAGCAGCCTGTTTGGAAGTGTATTAGTTTAAATAGCGGATATAATATGGCCATGTTATATTAGAAACATTATAAATTATCATAATTATCAATGATTGGGCCTACAAACATAAGTTGGTTGGTTACACGCCACCCTGTCCCTGGAACGAACATGGTGGCTAAAAAACAAATATATTTAGCGACACAATATTTAAAAACAATTATGAGTGAAACGAGACCTAAGTACCCTATAATTACAGTCCAGAAAGAATGCTAGAAAATTGAATAAAAATATCATATGAACAACTGCAGCTGCACTGAACACGAATTATTGCGACAAAGCCGTATACGTGAATATATATTCCATTAGTTATGTGCTAGGATTGGGGATTGGTAGTTTGTCTAGTTTTTATGTCGACGGGTTTTATGTAACGAACAATTACTTTCGTAGAATTTGAACATTTTCTCCCATTGACGTCTAAACGTTTAGGACTAATACAAGTTCGTTTAGCTGGATGGCGCTGTTGTTGTGGCAACTGAGTCACCTCTGCAGGGCTAGATTCACTACTATTTTCCACTATTTGAGTCCCTATTAATTCCCGAATAACGCCCAGCCAGTTTCTCGCGCTGTCTAGGTCTACACCAGCGAACGAGTCCTCCGTTTGACAGACTAACGCCACTTTAACCGCGGCGTTAACCAGCCGTGATCTAATAGTTTCTCGCTCAAACTCTTCCTCGCTTACCGAATAAGTTGTTGAAACTTCAACCTCTTGGCTGTAAGTCTCCAGACAATCACTTAGAATATTTTGGTATATTGCGTTGGTCCCCACGGCTTCTAGAACGGTGTCACTAACTGGTTGCCGAGTGACTAACTGACTACTAAACAACACCGATTCGGAATCCATATCGTCTACGTCGTTACATAATATGCTTTTAGTTGCGACTTTAGTTTCCCTAATATCAGTCAACTCAGATCGTAGTTTTTTCGAAACTTTTCTCTTCGCACCTTTCGTGGTTGATGAAATCTTTCCTATAGAAGAAAAATCATTAACAATATTTAACAAATTTATTTCCAGCATCAATTTAATTGTCTACTTTTAAACTACCTCAGTGTCAATTAATGGGGAAATAAAGATTGGTAAAACTGGGACATACAAGTACATAATATTAAGTATAACTGGAGTTACACTAGCTTAGCTTATTTATAACTTACAATATTTAAATGCGCTTTTATAATTAATATACCAACGGCAAAACTGTGAGGAACTGCCAAGATTTCTTGCATTCAAGGCAGGTGAATACGGCAAATAAATAAACAAATACAATAAATAAATACAACTTTCTAAAAATTATAAAATTATCTTAAATATATGAAAAATGATCTTGACTCAAAAATAAGATAAGTCTACCTCGAGAAAGTGAATCAGTGGTCTTTGCGTTCTTGTCTATCGGTTGGCTATTATAGTTAGACGAAGGTGTTGGAATATCAACTCTGAAAAAATAAGTTTTTAAAATTATACAATTAGATATATATAAAATGATAAAATGTTCAGGTAAATAATATGTAAATAAATTACGTACTGGTTTTAATCATAGGGGTATGGTATAATAATGTTTGAAGTTGGTACTGCTTTCTTATATAATTTAAAGCTAAACCTACACAGATACATAATTGAAATAGTCTATCTATAGGTAATATCAATTATTTAAGCAAATAGGGTTGGTGCGCGAAAAAATTGTTGGGCTAAAAACAATTTAATACGGGGTAACAAGGTGCCCTGAATCGAGTGGCGGTGTCTGTTTTTTTGTAAAAACATGTGGGAATGGTCGAAATGGCGGGTTTAAGAAAGCCCGGGAAGTCAATTTTGAAAATATTGGCTGCTACATAATTGACGTCATTACAAAGTGATCTGATAATTTCTTACCTTGGTTTCTATGGGTAGAAATTTTCAATCCATTCAAATACACATTAAATCACAATTACTTCACACGTGGCTTACAGTATATCAATTGGAAGCGGAGAGTCTTGAGCGTCTTTTGACACTATAATTAATTAAATTCATGATGGAGAAGATAGATAAAATGCTGTTTACAATTGCAAACACGGCAGATTGCCTAACCGGTATGTAAGCACCCAGCCTATTGCAGTATCTGAGTATTGCAGCTTTACTTCATAAGTACATAAGTAGGGTTTACCGGTGACTGGTACATATTTTTAATATTCAAGTAGCCTACTACCAATTATTACTGTATAGTACCGGCTGACCGGTATTATAAGTTTAAATGTTATGTTAAATACCGGTACCGGTACCGTCATCTCATCAATACAGATTGGAAGATAAATAATGTTTGATACAACATTTTATCAATGTTCCTCATCATGAATTTAATTAATTGTGGTGTCAAAAGACGATCAAGACTCTCCGCTTTCAATTGATATAAGCGCGTGCAAAATGATTGAGATTTAATGTGTATTTGAATGGGTAGAAAATAACCATCCATGGAAACCAAGATAAGAAATTATCAGATCACTTTGTAATGACGTAAAATCTGTAGCAGCCAATCACATCCGATTCTCAAAATTGGCTTCCCGTGCTTAATTAAATCCGCCATTTCGACCGTTTCCACGTGTTTTTACAAAAAACACACCCCGTCACTCGATTCAGGGAACCTTTTCTGACCTTACCCCTTATTCAATTGTTTCTAACCCAACAATTGTTTCGCGCAACAACCCTATTGCAGTATTATCCAATATGAAAATCGGAAGGAAATGTGTTGATTTTCTAGGAAATATTCTGACGACTTGCAGACTTAGTAGTTCTTCAGTATAATTTGTTGCGTTTAATTCCTGGTTCTTCTGTTCTTGGTGCTTGGGGTAGGTCGCGTACTGTATTGCATATTGCTGTATTGCAGTATTGTAAGACCGAGATTTTTTTCTGCCTTATACAGTTATACCAGTCTGCCAGTACAGCAGTATACCCAGATACCTGCTCGCAGTTTCCGCGTTTGCTTTCTCCGTGTTTATCTTGGGAGGCTTCTTTGGTACATTACCCCTCCTAGGCATTATAATTATTGCAGTATACTGCCAGACTGCAGGCAGTCCCGGCACCACGGCTGCACGGTATATGAGCACTGATTGAGTCGAGTACGTGCGTACGGTTTCGCGTTTCGGTAAAATGCAGAGCAGAACAGCAGTAGGCCAATATTACTGATATATTGCTGTAGGCCTATTCAGGTATTGTACTGCAATACTGGCAAGCAGGTGTACTGTACAGTACAGTATGAACAATTTACTGATTTAGTGGTAATGTGGTCTGGTATGGTAGTTTAGGAGCCGGTCTGGTGCGCGTGACCTACCGTACTGTACATGCTGATGACCTTATGCAACATACCTTCTGGCCTTGTCGCCCACTCCGCTTCCCTCTGGCCTATCTGTATAAGCAAAGTAAGTCAATAATGTCCAAAATCAGCTCAATTTCTTCTTAGCATTTAAGGTGTTAATTATAGTCGAGGCATGACCCAGGGCACGACGACCAGGCAGCCAGGGCAGGGCCATGCTGCCATGCTAGGCCTACAGTATGACCAAGGCCATGTTTATAGATGGCGTTATGGGCATGACCAACGAACCCCTAAAATATCAAACCAAATACAGCCACAATACATATACATAATTAATTACTGTATGTACTACGCTACAGTGCCGGATAAAGCCTCTGGTGGCCGTAAGGCACATTTTAGTAATCTCCAAAAATGGCCCGAAAATTGATATTTTTCCACAAACCCTTTCAAAAGAAAAAGCTGCTAAAAACTGTGAAAATATTGCGAAGGAAATATAAAGTATTTCCATTGGATGACTGCATGCAAATAAGTACAAAGTACATACATTAATAATAAGTACTTTGCAAAAATAGTTTTCATCAAGAATTGTAACATTACTAAACGGCATATTATTATGCCTATAAAATCTTTGCTATAGTATAAATTGTGTAATGGATTTGGTAGAATTTCCCCATTACCATTACCCCAAATCTATTTGTTTTATTTATAAAGCTACTATTCTGAAATTTTAACACAATGATCTGTGATCTTTTATATAGGCCTACTATTAAAACTGAGTACAGTATAGATAACTTCATAAACCGTTTGTTCGAAAAATATGGCACTTTTTGAACAGGTCGGTTTTTTTCAAAAATTGTATAAATTTTGAGGCATTTATATGTAAATTAGCTCATATTTAAGGATCTGTTACAACCTGCATTGAAGTTCTTGGTCCAAGACTTTGGGAAAATGGACCTAGATATGTAGGCTATCTTCTATGAAAATTTTAGCACAAAATTATTGCTTCTGGAAAATTTATGGGGGTTTTAGTATTTCCGGGCTATTGGGAATCAAATATTTTGTAATAGACAAAGGGTAGCAGTTACAAAACCGAGTCTAGAAGATCCAAACGGTCATGTTTTACAAAACCAACGATAGGTTAGTTAGATAGGATAGTTGAAAAGAACAGTTTTGAGGTCAAAAAATAATTAATTAATAATAGTTGTAGTTGGCCCCTCTAAGACTGACTGGCCCCTGTAGGTATTTAGTAATTTTGATCGGATCGTGGGAATGTGTTATTTATTGGCTTTACAGTAGGGTAGGTTTCGCAGGGTACTTTTTACAGGACTTACTGAGAAATAAAACACACCAAAAGTGTGAGCTTAGTGCAAAAATATAATATTTCTGATCTACTGTATATTTGGACTTGCTGAGGTTTTTTTTTATCAACAACTATTTTATCTACAACTAATTTATCCTGTTTTTTTTATCTATATTGCCTTTATTTATAAAACTCGTTTCCGGTAAAAAAAATTAATTTCGTACTAAACATATCTCCACGCAATACATTTAATATGTAGGGCCTACAGTATTTCCAGTATGTCACCATACGTCATTATTTGGTTGTTCTAGAAAGTTTAAGAGCATAACTACAAATAATTTCCCACAAATAAATAAAATTAAATTCTCCATTGTTCATAATTAGCACTTTAAAGTTTTACTGCCCATGTTTTATTATTTCCCTGCCATCAGGTTTCGAACTAATAACACAGCACCCTGTCGGTCGACTGGATAGAATTTTGCACTTTCTATCACAAATTTAGGGAAAGAAAGTAGGTGAAAGATGCACTTTCTATCTCTGTTTTCTACAAATTATAGTGAGAAAAAATATGGACTTTTCAGATAAAAATATTTTTTTCACAGGAATGACACGCTAGCTGAGAAAAAATGGCCCGTATTTTCGGCTGGCCCTAAGGCACGTGCCTTATATGCCTTAAGGTTAATCCGGCACTGCTACGCTATGCAGGTTACCAAGCAATCACCAGATCAGGGCAGCAGGGTACTACTGGATTCAGTAGGCTAAATATCGGTGACAGACAGAAAAGTCCCCGCCCATATTTTGACTGGGGGGGGGGGGGGGGGGGTGGAAAAATCCACTAGCTGATTTTTACCCCCTAGCAGCCTAGCCCCTATAGGACAAAAATCTGCTAGCAGGACATTTCCCGCAGATTTTGTGCACCTTAATGTTTTGAATTTTGAATCTATTGTATTTATAATAAATTCCCTAACTGATGAATATACCGACAGCAATAACTACAGTCTTCCTTCATGAATTAGCTATATGAGATAAATAAGCTTTATAAAGAGAACCTCTATCATATCGGCATGTACTGTATCTATGTTCGCATATAGGACCTAAGATCGCAAAGATCTAAGTTCATCTCACTCAGGCCCTGTAGGATCTAAGTTTGTTTTACCGTTACCAGGGTAGGGTTCTGCTACTGTACAGCTACAGCTGTACAGTAGTAGCAGGCCTATTAGCAATCCGGTAGGCGTACGTACATTGGATTACTGGATTAGGGGTACACTGGGGTAGGTGCTAAAATTCACAACGAGCACCAATAACGAACAACAATCTGACAATGAGCAACAACGAACAACAATGAAATGACAAATGAGCAACAACGAGCTACAATCTGACAATGAGCAATCCAGCAATTTAATTATAAGGGACCGTCCAAGTATGACGTCAGCACTTTAAGGGGGGGGGGGGGGGGGGGGGTGGGGGGGGTTGCGAAAATCTGATGACGTGCTGATGAGGGGAGGGGGTCAGCCAAAATCTGACGTCAGCATGTTTATTTATAGGTGCTAGAAGAGATATAGCAGAAGAGTAAATAGCTTGCCTATTTAATTGTTCGAAGCCCCCCCCCCCCCCCCCCCCCCCCCAAGGCCCGTAGCACTCACCATGTTTCAGTGATTAGGACGCGTGCTACTGGGGTACTGCGGTACTGGGGTTCGCCTGAAAATGAAACATTAATCCTAAGCAATGATTGTTAGAGACTGCAGTACCGGTACGGGTACCTCTACCGGTTCATACTGTCATATAGGCCTATTATTAGCTTATGTTTGTTTATTATCATTCATAAACTGCTGTCGCATCAGGTACAAGTATGTAAACGATAGGCTATCCTACTAAAACTCTATACCTTCCTATATAGCTGTATAGATAAGCTATGTAACTACAGCCAGCCCCCGTGCATCCCCCCCTCCAACAGTCCAATGCAGTATAATACATTTATCCTGCTGCTGATAATAGTTTATTACAATTTTTTTTTTAATCTGATTTGGGGGGGGGGGGGGGGGTCAACGCCTATCTGATGACATCTGATTTAGGGGAGGGAGGTAAGGGCTCGATCGGAGCTCCGGCCTCCGGCTCCGGCCATTTTGGCACCTCCGGCTCCGGCTCCGGTAAAATATTGCCGGAGTTAATTTTTTAATAAAGTATTATATTTCGTGCATATTCTAATCTGAACAATTATTTACACTATAAGTACTGTAGTACAGCTTCAATATCAAGCATAATACTGCAGTATTTACTTAAAGTTAATGACTGACTGACTGTACTGCAGGTCTGGCTGACTGGTACTGGCCAGCTGGCTGACTAGCAGACTATTACCAGATTCTGAGATTACAGACTGACAGATAGGCCCTACTGTAAAACATTGTAAATGCTATGATTGTTCACTGTACCACTGCCTGACTGCAGCCATTTACTGCTGTGATGCCAGCATACTGTACTGCAGTACTGGTACACGTACGGCTGTACGGTCTGCAGTACTGGTACACGTACGACTGTACGCGTACGGTAGACTACTTACAGTACACAGTTAGTGAGTTAGGCTGTTAGGTACCGTACTGTGGGTAATTTTTAGCCGTCAGCGTCAGGCCGTCTGTCTGTGATGAATTAATTACTTAAATTTTAAATTGAAAATTCGTAAATCTATAAATTATGAAGATGAAAATTACCCCCCTATAGCAGTATAGGGTATTCCCTGTCATCCGAAATCAGTGAGTCAGAAGACTTAACCGGTACAGCGGTACCTAGTACCTACCAAATGCTGTGTACTGAAATACAGTACCAGCAGACTGGTATGTAGAATAGCTTACTGTCTGACTGTAAACTATCAGCCACTGAAATGTGGAACCTTGTAAATGTTAAACCGACAACCGACAAGCCTATTACCGATTCTTATAATCAAGTTAAGGATCAGGTTACATCTGTACATGGGCGGGCTTTTCTAACCAAAACAATAAACGTTAGGCCTATAACGTTTAGGTATTGTTTTGGAAAAGGCAAAAATAAACAGTAAACGTTTGGCGTTTGGGCATATTAGAATGCCTTTTGGGTGGCGTTTGGGTATGTTAGAATGCCGTTTGGGTGGCGTTTGGGTATGTTAGAATGCCGTTTTGGTGGCGTTTGGGTAAGGTAGAATGCCGTTTGGCTGTTTGGGTAAGGTAGAATGCCGTTTGGGTGGCGTTTGGGTATGTTAGAAAATGCAGTTTGGGTGGCGTTTGGGTATGTTAGAATGCCGTTTGGGTGGCGTTTGGGTATGTTAGAATGCCGTTTGGGTGGCGTTTGGTTATGTTAGAATGCCGTTTGGGTGGAGTTTGGGTATGTTAGAATGCAGTTTGGGTGGCGTTTGGGTATGTTAGAATGCCGTTTGAGTGGCGTTTAGGTAAGGTAGACTGCCGTTTGCAGGTTTGGGTGGCGTTTGTGTAATCTAGACTGCCATTTGGCTGGCGTTTGGGTATGTTGGAATGCCGTTTGGGTGGCGTTTGGGTATGTTATGTTAGAATGCCGTTTGGGTGGCGTTTGGGTATGTTAGAATGCCGTTTGGGTGGCGTTTGGGCATGTTAGAATGCCGTTTGGGTGGCTTTTGGGTATGTTAGAATGCCGTTTGAGTGGCGTTTGGGTATGTTAGAATGCCGTTTGGGTGGCGTTTGGGTATGTTAGAATGCCGTTTGGGTGGCGTTTGGGTATGTTAAAATGCCGTTCGGGTGGCGTTTGGGCATGTTAGAATGCCGTTTGGGTGGCGTTTGTGTATGTTAGAATGCCGTTTGGGTGGCGTTTGGGTATGTTGGAATGCCGTTTCGGTGGCGTTTGGGTAAGGTAGACTGTATTCTTTATTACATATTTATTATGTTTCATTTATTTTATCTTTAATTTTATTTATCTATGTTATTTTTCAGATTAATTTTCCAAAGTCAAACCTCCAGGAGGAGAAGAGTGATCTATTTCTGGCAAGCGTCATGGATGTTGACAACACAGTAAACCGGAACTGCGTCCATCTGGTAAAAGTTTTGATAACGTCTCCAAAAGTGTCCACGAATCACCGAGTCAACGATTCCTACGAGCAGAAGTCGGCGTCTGTGTTTACTTAAGTTAGGGTTCGATCGGTGCCAAAATTTTGCCGGTGCCGGTGCCGGTGCCGGTGTCACATTGTAAATGCCGGTGCAGGTGCCGGTGCCGGTGTTTTTAAATGTTGGGCAAATTTGGCGTAATTCTATTTGAAAACGAAATACTATAAATTTTTGTGTAATCTATGTCTATTACATTAGGCCACACGCACACCTAACCCTGTCACCTAATGAAATGCAGAAATGAGGCAGTGATGCAGTAAAGTACCACAGTCACAGATTGTCAGAAGGTACAGTTGACAGTAGCTCAGCAATTTCTAAATTAATATTGTAATAGCTTAACCCAGCTGCCCAGCACACGGGTACAGCAGCAGAGCAACAAGTACGTACAATTCTACAATACTGTAAAATTATGATGTCACGCATTTATATAAAATGGTTTAGCTTTACAATAAAATGAATATAAAAGTTTAAATAAAACGATTGCATTAAAATTATATGTGTACAGTTACAGTAGCAGTCTAGTCCACTAGCCCAATCGGGAAACACAGGCATTTCCAGATTGGGCAATAAATGTTTCCCGATCGGGAAAAATTAACATAAACATTTCTGCGCATTGACTGGTTAGGATGCGCATTACAGTTGAGGTGTAGGGATAATCACCTGTCCCTAGTGACCAATGGGTTTGATGCTCATTATGTACTTTTGCTGCTTTAAATTGCAATGTTTAATATAAGTTAATAAATCTAAGTTTCCTGATCAGGAAATTTATTATTGCCAGATCGGGAAACATTTTAATATTTCTCTAAATGCTTTATTGCCAGATCAGGAAACATTACAATATCTTCATATTCATAACTACTGGCAGACTGGTACAGGACAGCAGGAACTATACTGCTATACAGCTATAGGCAGATATCTAAGACCTTCAATCTGACAGTACCTACCACCAGACCACTCTCAGACTCTACTAGTACGCTATCCGCTATATTGTCAAACAGTCTACTGGCTGACTGGACTGGCAGGTCCATATACCTGACTGCAGTTGAGATTGAGATTATTTATTGAGGACTAATATAGTATTGGAACGAAACAACAACTGGTAAAGATATGCAAGACCAACTGAAAGTATTTAACAAGGATTTAACACAATATCGAATAAGTTAAAATCACAAATTGAATTTTAAAAAGAATAAGTACCGGTATGTTTGTTAAAATAAAAGCTCGGTAACACAAATTAATTAAAATCACGAATCGAATTTAGGAATGTATGCAGGCTAAGTTAAAAGTTAAAATCACGCTTAAAATACAGAAATCACTTCAAAATCAAACCTAAAATCACTTTAAAATCACGCTTAAAATCACATTAAAATTATGCTTAAAATCACTATAAAATCACGCTTAAAATCACTGAAATTATTTAATTTATAGTACCAAGCCAATTAATTAAAATCTCAGGTATATTAGCCTCGAGGAATGTCCCTTGCAGCCTTGTGCCTTGAGGTAAAGACCTAGTCTCCCAGTGGGTCCTCGTTAAAAATATAGGCCTATTAAAAATAAAATTGAACTGCCATTTAAATAGTTATAGGTGATGATCTTAAAAATAGTTCTATGTTAGTGGTTTGGTTAGTGATAGATAACTCCTCAACTACGATCGGCAACCAGTAGGCGTAACTGCTCCACGTCACGACGTCAGGTAAAACTGCTACTGGCACTCCAGCCAGAATAACCGAAAACGATCCACTCTAAGAAGTAATCCTGTGACCAGTAGTACAGTAGTACAAGTGCAATATCGCAACTGCAATTATTCCCCAGAAGTTCACCCAGAATCTGAGAATACCTGTAGTTCAGAACCAGACACCAACCATTGTTGAATCGTGATTTAGCACAGTACAATCAAAAGTTCTTTTAGGAGACATAATAAATAATTATATCACTAGGCCTATTGAATTTAACAGTTTAATATATTATAATTATATTAATAATCATTGGCCTACCACAATAAACATAAGAAATACCCACCAGTAATGTAAACAGCCTAACATTAATAAATCTGGAAATGGTAAATTATAGTTGCATTGATAGAAATTCATTATTTCCCTATCGGGCAATTGCAATTTTCCCGATCGGGCAACAATAATTGTTTCCCGATTGGGCTAGTGGACCAGACTGAGTAGGCCTATAGTATTTATATATTACATAAAATACAGAAATAACATAGTGTATCAGTTTTACACTAAGTAAGGCGTTATGATTCTGGGCTACCAGTCACTAGACTGCTAGACCAGTAGACAGACAGTCAAACAACTATAGCCTTGTAGCTGACTGATAGCTTAGCCAGGCAGCCAGGCTGTCTGCAGTACCGGTACTGCAGCAGGCTTCAATTTTAACAGCAGCCAATCATTTTAAAAAACACCGGCACCGGCAATGTTTTTGCCGGTGCAGGTGCCGGTGCCGGTGGTGCCAAACACCGGCAATACCGGTGCCGGTGCACCGATCGAACCCTACTTAAGATTTAGCCTATGGAATAAGTTCAAACGATGGGTAGAAGCAATCTGAGTCCCAGTAGACTGTTGGTTGGTTCGGAATTCCAGTTGTAGTTGTCGTCTCCTGTCTTTCGGGCGATCTTCGATGTGCCGAAGTGATGAGATTAACATGAACATTTATCACTCAAAAATAAACATTTCAATTTTTAATAAAATTACGTATAAATAATCAAGTACCAACTGTTTTCCTATAAAGTGGTGCTTTATGCAGCGTGATATAAATAGTTATATTCTTAATATTGCCTTTCTATTTTTGTAATCGTATTTTTTACTAAATTATTACATAGTTTCTGTTCTACTAATGTATAAATATTATTTTGGCAAATTCTTAGTAGAAAATAGAGGGCCGACTAGGCAGTAACTTAACAAATATAGTATTAATTTTCAACAGGGTAGCGTGATATAAATAATTATTCTTAATATTGCCTTTCTATCCCACACTTCAGATTTAGTTTCAGGAAATTGTCAATTTTCTCCCGGTGTGAGAAAAATGAAATTATACATCTCGGGGTAGGGGCTGGAAAAAGTACCACTTTGTTTTCCATGTAGTAAATACAGTAGTTATTAGTGTGCCTTGTTGAAATAGACAGTTTGTGTCGTTGACTTTGAAATAATTTGTTGTATATATATTTTTTCAAGTATCATTGCCGCTACTGCTTGAATATTTTCTGCTTTTCAAGTGTTCCACAAAGTATTAAAATCTTCCCAATATCGTAAAACGTTGCGGGTGTTTGTGCGACCGACGCCAGAGAGTAGATTGATATGAAACGTGGATATACAGTTCTATACTAACCAATCAGTGCAATAGTGTGATGGTAGGGGGCGTTGTTTTTCGTTACTAACTTGAACAGTTTGCTGCCCATTCAGTGATTGAGGTATTACTATTAGGATATTTATTATATTTATTTATTATTATATTACTTAAGAAACATTTTGAATTTGTTAAGTCATTGTGTATTTGATATATTAAAACACGTTCTTTACCTTTTCCCCCCTCGATCCGACTTATTTAACTTCTTCGCTGCGCTCGGCCGTTTAATAACAGATTTCGGGACGAACGGTAAATAAAGCATATTTTATTTACCGTACAATAAATAGTTAATATTTTAGCCAACTGCAGTAATAGACTAACCAACTAATTTGCCAAAATAATATTTATACATTAGTGGAACAGAAACTATGTAATAATTTAGTAAAAAATACAATTACAAAAATAGAAAGGCAATATTAAGAATATAACTATTTATATCACGCTGCATAAAGCACCACTTTATAGGAAAACAGTTGGTACTTGATTATTTATACGTAATTTTATTAAAAATTGAAATGTTTATTTTTGACGGAAAAATGTTCATGTTCACTTCGGCACATCGAAGATCGCCTGAAAGACAGGAGATAACAACTACAACTGGAATTCCGAACCAACCAACAGTCTACTGGGACTCAGATTGCTGCTACCCATCGTTTGAACTTATTCCATAGGCTAAATCATAAGTAAACACAGACGCCGACTTCCGCTCGTAGGAATCGTTGACTCGGTGATTCGTGGACACTTTTGGAGACGTTATCAAAACTTTTACCAGATGGACGCAGTTCCGGTTTACTGTGTTGTCAACATCCATGACGCTTGCCAGAAATACTGTAGATCACTATTCTCCTCCTCGAGGTTTGACTTTGAAAATTAATCTGAAAAATAACATAGATAAATAAAATTAAAGATAAAATAAATGAAACATAATAAATATGTAATAAAGAATACAGTCTACCTTACCCAAACGCCACCCAAACGGCATTCTAACATACCCAAACGGCATTCTAACATGGCCAAACGGCATTCTAACATATACCCAAACGCCACCCAAACGGCATTCTAACATACCCAAACGCCACCCAAACGGCATTCTAACATACCCAAATGCCACCCAAACGGCATTCTAACATACCCAAACGGCATTCTAACATGGCCAAACGGCATTCTAACATACCCAAACGCCACCCAAACGGCATTCTAACATACCCAAACGGCATTCTAACATACCCAAACGGCATTCTAACATGGCCAAACGGCATTCTAACATATACCCAAACGCCACCCAAACGGCATTCTAACATACCCAAACGCCACCCAAACGGCATTCTAACATACCCAAACGCCACCCAAACGGCATTCTAACATACCCAAACGGCATTCTAACATGGCCAAACGGCATTCTAACATACCCAAACGGCATTCTAACATACCCAAACGCCACCCAAACGGCATTCCAACATACCCAAACGCCACCCAAACGGCATTCCAATATACCCAAACGCCACCCAAACGGCATTCTAACATAACCAAACGCCACCCAAACGGCATTCTAAGTCTAACATACCCAAACGCCACCCAAATGGATTCTAACATACCCAAACGCCACCCAAACGGCATTCCAACATACCCAAACGCCACCCAAACGGCATTCTAACATACCCAAACGCCACCCAAACGGCATTCCAACATACCCAAACGCCATTCTAACATACCCAAACGCCACTCAAACAGCATTCTAACATACCCAAAAGCCACCCAAACGGCATTCTAACATACCCAAACGGCATTCTAACATGGCCAAACGGCATTCTAACATACCCAAACGCCACCCAAACGGCATTCTAACATACCCAAACGCCACCCAAACGGCATTCTAACATACCAAAACGGCATTCTAACATGGCCAAACGGCATTCTAACATACCCAAACGCCACCCAAACGGCATTCTAACATACCCAAACGCCACCCAAACGGCATTCTAACATACCCAAACGCCACCCAAACGGCATTCCAACATACCCAAACGCCACCCAAACGGCATTCTAACATACCCAAACGCCACTCAAACGGCATTCTAACATACCCAAACGCCACCCAAACGGCATTCTAACATACCCAAACGCCACCCAAACGGCAGTCTAACATTCCCAAACGCCAAACGTTTATTGTTAATTTTTGCCTTTTCCAAAACAATACCTAAACGTTATAACGTTTATATTGTTTTGGTTAGAAAAGCCCACACATGTAACCTGATCCTTTACTTTATTATAAGAATCGGTAATACCCTTGTCGGTGTAACATTTACAAGGTTCCGCAATTGCATTTAACATTTCAGTGGCTGATAGTTTACAGTCAGACAGTAAGCTATTCTACATAGTCTGCCGGTACTGTATTTCAGTACACAGCATTTGGTAGGTACCGCTGTACCGGTTAATTTCACCGTTTATCTTCTGACTCACTGATTTCGGATGACAGGGAGTACCCTATAGGGGGGTAATTTTCATCCGGCAGTTCATTTTTAGTGCCGTTGGGGTACCATTGGGTGCCGTTTGGGTGCCGGTTGGGTGCGTTTGGGTGCCGTTTGGGTGCCGATTGGGTGCGTTTGGGTAATTAGTCATACCGAATTAATTAGACCTACAGACTACAGTATGATTGATTATGAGCGATTGGCGAACGATAACCATACTTTATTTTTTTTAAATAAATAAAAATTTTTAAAATTTTTGAAAAACTCCCAGACTCCGGCTCCTGCTCCGGCTCCGGCCAAATTATCCAGCTCCTGCTCCGGCTCCGGCTCCGGCCAAATCCCAACTCCGATCGAGCCCTAGAGGGAGGGGGTCAACATTTTGGGGAAAAGTGCAGACGTCATACTTCGACGGCCCCTAACAACGCAGCAACGAGCAACATAACAATCAGACAATCTTTAGCTGCATACTGGCATCTGGGCATAGGTTTAAACTGCTAAACAACTACAACCTCGCCTCAATCTGTCAATTACAATTACAGAATTAGAATTGCTGCATGGTAAAACTACCAACAGACCAACTGAGTAGAGTGCGGTACTGCTGTACTGAGTACCGTATCTGTCTTGCATGACTTGAGTATTGCATTGCTGCATTGCAGTATTCTGGTATTGACCTACTGAGTGAGTTGAGTCGAGGACGCAGGATTAGGCAGTTCAGCAGTTAGCAGGTTAGGTAGATAGGCCTAGTACGATAAACTGACCTAACTGTTAACTTAACTTCAGAACTTTATTAACTTAACTTCAGAACTTTATTAACTTAACTTCAGAACTTTACTCTACCGCAGTCCAGTATCTATCCTACTATCTGACTATCAGCAAATCAGTCATCAGACTTTCAAAATGTCGATATTAAGAATTTCAATGCGATTGCGGCAACAGCAAAGAAGCAAGTCGTATCATCCAGTCGAAAAGAAACCAAAACTAGATTTTATGTCGGATCAGATATATGATTTATCTAAGATGGATATTCCAAAAAATGCCCTACCACCAGACGAAATATTTGCCGCTGATGTTAAACTTGCGGAAATAGGTAGGCCTAAGTTCCGCTTTGCCGATTTCACACTTACAATTTAGTGACCATTTATATTTAGCCTACCTATAGACTATCTGAATTGCTGCGCTTCACGGAGCAGTCCCACGCCCACTGAACAGTTTTTCAAGGAGATAGCAGATAGGCTTCATTAAATGGTTTGATTTCCACAACATTGGTCCGAACATTTCGTTGACGGCAGACCACATGTTCGGTCCGAGTTGGGCTGCTACCACGTGTTCGGTCCTAGTTGGGCTGCTACCACATGTTCCGTCCGAGTTGGGCTGCTACCACATGTTGTGTCCGAGTTGGGCTGCTACCACGTGTTCGGTCCTAGTTGGGCTGCTACCACATGTTCGGTCCTAGTTGGGCTGCTACCACATGTTCGGTCCTAGTTGGGCTGCTACCACGTGTTCGGTCCTAGTTGGGCTGCTACCACATGTTCGGTCCTAGTTGGGCTGCTACCACATGTTCGGTCCGAGTTGGGCTGATTTATCTTTTCAGATGGGGAGATTCTAACGTGGTATCCACTGTTTTCCTCCCGTAATTGTTGTTGCAGTTACAATTTTACATGCAAACCAAATACCGGTACAATATTATATAATGAGTTGGAAGAAAATGCAACGAAACTGAAATTCTAAACTTCTAATTTGTTCTTATAATTTCAGGGTTAAAGCTAAAAGGCATAGTTGATCCATTTGATATGGCGTTGAAACCGATGGTGGCGGGACTCACACCTGATATGCCGAACCTAGTCCCTTCCTTTGAGGCCCATCGCACTATCGCATGTCTTTGCCATGAAGATAACTTTCATTTTAACTACATGATCACGTGGGAAGGTAAGAAACATATCGTGTTTGCCGGAACACGTGGGAAGGTAAGGAACATATCGTGTTTACAGGAACACGTGGGAAGGTAAGGAACATATCGTGTATGCCGCAACACGTGGGAAGGTAAGAAACATATCGTGTTTACCGCAACACGTGGGAAGGTAAGAAACATATCGTGTTTGCCGCAACACGTGGGAAGGTGAGAAACATATCGTGTTTGCCGCAACACGTGGGGGGAAGGTAAGAACATCGGGTTGCCGCAACACGTGGGAAGGTAAGAAACATATCGTGTTTCCCAGAACACGTGATAAGGTTAAAACATAACCTGTTCCTTTGAGTTTCGGTTATTGTTTTGGTTAGAATAACTTAACCTCTGCATCTTGCTCCTTGATAATTAAACATTGATACGACATACAAGTGACGAGATATTTGTCAGCAACCTCTGGTGCTTTTCTACGGCATAGAGATGTGTGTCAGGAAATGTTAGGAAAATTCCAGTGTTTACTTTTAATGTAAATATTTACAGAAATATCCTCATAATAAATTGTTAATTGAACTAAAATTGTGATTGTGACTTTGTGTTTGGTCATTTTTCGTTTAAACTTAAAAAATTTCGTTTAAATTTCGTTATTACTGCGTTTTCTATTGAAAGCAATTTCGGAAATTAATACATTTTCAATTTTAACTCTTCCACAATTATTACTAATACCTCCTGCTATTTTGCCAGTTTATACACATCCTGAAAACGCATAGTGGTGTTGAGGTGCTACGGTGGATCTTGTGATCCTAATTACTGGTTAGTAGTTAGTTACTTTTCCGACACTTTACTGCCTTTACAGAAGCAGTTAAGTTAGCAGCTGCAGAAACAGTTACTGTATACCCTCGAAACAGGAAAAGGGCCCCCTGGACTGACAACAAAATTCAGAAGTGCCGAAATGACCTTCATAAGGCGCAGAAAGAGTCCCGACTCAAACAGACTACAGCGGCCAAGAATACAGTTAAGGCTGCATCTAGGTCCCTGAACAGGCAGTACTCTGTTAATTTACAGGAGCTAATAAACCAACAGGTTGATGCCATCAATGATGCTGACGACAGCAGGCAATCATCCCAGGCATGGAGATCGATCAACTTGCTTACTGGGCGGAAAAGCCAACCAACCACCAAGGTTAAGGCAGAATCACCAGCCGATCGCCTCAATGGTTGGAAAGCCCACTTTGAAAAGCTCCTCAATAATGACAGGGTATTGCCTGATAACTTTATAGAAGTAAAAGTGTCTGAGTCTGTACTCCCAGATATTCCCATTGGCGATATCTCCTTTGCAGAAGTGAAGGCTGCTGCAAAGAGCATTAAGACCAATCGTGTCAGTGGAGTAGATGGTGTTCCCCCTGAGGTCTTTAAAATACCTGAGTGTTTAAAGCTCATCTATCCCATCATAGTAGACATGTACCGAACAACAAGAGTCCCACAAGAAATGAAAACAAATAAGTTGGTGCCAGTTCCCAAGAAGGGCAACCTAACACTCTATGGTTCTTTTCGGGGAATCTCATTGATCTCGATTGCTGCAAAGCTATACAATAGGATTCTATTAAATCGCATCAGGGATCCCATTGAGAGACTGCTCCGTGGAAATCAGAATGGGTTCCGTAAAGGTCGTGGGACCATGGAGCCCATTTTGGCACTTAGAAGGATAATTGAAGAATTATCAAAAAAGAAAGACAGGCATCTGGCTGTTATCTTTGTTGACTTCTTCAAGGCCTTTGATTCAGTCTCTCGCTCACGTATGTTCAGTATACTTTCATTATATGGGATTCCTGATGAAATTATTGCAGCAATCAGATCAGTATACGATGGTTCGACAACATTTGTGTCTACTGTTGACGGTGACACAGAACCATTTGAAGTGTTATGGGGCGTCCTCCAAGGAGACACACTTGCACCATTCTTGTTCATTATTGTGGTTGACTATGTTCTACGCATGTCCTTAGATCATCATAATGATGATGGGGTGATCTACTGGCTCCAGAAGTCGAGGAAATCCTGCCAAGTACCTAACTGATCTAGACTTTGCTGATGACTTAGGAGTACTCTCAGAATCATTAGAGGGAGCCCAACGGCTCCTCAGCTCATTAGAACATGCTGCTTCTAGTGTTGGTCTTTTTATTAACTCCAGAAAGACCAAAATTTTGACAGTTAACTTTGAAAGTCCTCAGCAAGTCTCTGATCGGATGAGCATAAGTTCAAAGGATGGTATGCTTGAGCATGTGGACGACTTCTGTTACCTGGGATCATGGATCCGGAAGTCAGGTGAGGACCTTCGAATACGTAAGGGAAAGGCATGGGCAGCCTTGAATAGGCTTTCCAGGATTTGGAAGTCACCGAGAATTAATCGGAAACTTAAGGTCCGATTATTTAGAGCAGCAGTAGTTCCAGTACTCCTCTACGGGAGTCCATGCTGGGCTCTAACTGCTGAGGACACCAAATCTCTGGATGGCACATTCACAAGAATGCTACGCCGGGTTCATTGTGTCAAGTACAATGCACACATCTCCAACCAGACACTATATAACATTGGAGGTGTCTCATTGGTTCCCCCAAGCTTGACACTAGAACAAAATCGCCTCCGCTTTGCAGGACATTGCTTTCGCCGTGAGGACCAGCCAGTGCATAATCTTGTACTTTGGCAGCCTCATGGAGTGAATAAGCATGGTGGACAGCCCATGACTTTCTTGAGACGCATCTTAAAGGACACTGGCCTTGAAGATGCGGATGATCTAGCAAATGTCATGGGTGATAGGGAGTTGTGGCGGTGCAATTTTGTTGACAAGCCGGCACAGTATTCTTAAAAATGCAGCTGCAATGCAGCATGCCGATCCCTACTACTACTACTTTTCCGAACATTTCCTTAAAAAAAACATATTTCCGGAAAACTTGCATCCCTCCTCAGGCCGCATTTATATTTTTAGTATATTATAAAAGGAAGTGACGAGCTCTAAGTAGGTATCGGTGGGAATTAAACCAGAGTTTTTTGTCGTTAAATATGGGGCCAGCGCCATACACTCTGCCATGGCGCTTTTGGCAGGAACCTCGATGACGCCAGCAGCGCCATCGAGATTTCTCAGTGACTCGCCATGCATATTCTCTGCTAACTGTACCGGTACAACAAGGACTGTCAAAAATTGGTCCTAATCAATATTGGAAATATTACCAAACAATTAACTGTAATTTTAATTGTGAATTTCACAAATCAATTATTCTAAAAAAGTTTAGAAATAAATATATTTTTACATAATTTCACTAACCATATCAATTTCCTGATATCGGTATCGGTAACCAATCTCTGATCTTGTTGACTGCCTCTCGTTTCAAACTTATTCCTTTTCGCAAGATTATAAAGTTGTGTGAGTGGATATTGCAATTTTTAATCCTATCCAAATTTATTTTTATTTTAGTTTGTGTATTATGTAATATTAGGTGGTTGATTAAAATATAAATATTATATACGTATATAAAGTAACTTCCATTCCTTCCGTATATTATGTAAATACCGATGTTTCAATTATTTAGGAGAACTAACCCAATGTAAATGCGGATGGTGGTGGCAATTAATACGACTACAGGAGAATATGAGAATCGACGAAGTTCCCAAAGATCTCGTCAACCAAATGATGAAACAGAACGAACTATTAGCGGAAGCAGATCGGGATGAATGGAAGGAGACGGCACATTGATGTCGGTTCCTATAGCAACACGGTACTCACATACTCGGTAGCAGATATCGGCCCACCCACTAGAAGATTAGACTCTCTTTACTAAACGCGGTTCTCGTAGTATTGGAAATTTCAAGAAAAGTGTCTACAATGGATTTTAGTTAAGGCCAATAATGGGGGTCCCGAGCTGCGTGATTTGTGTTAAACTCATAGAAATTATTAGATACGCTCAACCCCATTGTTGTTATTAAAGGTTCGTTAGTTATAATATTTTCGGTAAGTATAAGTTTATAAATAATAATTGAATTACTAAGTTGGTATTTATTATAAAACAGTTCCCGCAAATGATTATTGGTGATGTTTTGTGGTTGTTTGGACGCCTTCACCTATTAATGCTGGTCTAAGTGTCAGATAGTTAGGAATATGACGAGGGTTTGATACTCCAACTGCTGCTAAACCACTCCGTCGACAAGTCTAAGAACCAATATTGTAGCCCCAAACAGTTTACCGGTACCGGTAGTAGGGGCAGTACAATTACAACAACCTTGCATTGTCGCTGTGGAATGTTTTTATTTAAATGTGAAACATTTTATATTAATATATTAATACAATTTAAAAAAATTAACGGTGTTCGCATAGCAACGCCTGTAAATTAATTCCAGAATTTACTTAAGGTTATTCCCTTGAACTGCGCTTACTCTTTGCTTACCGGTACTCAGTAAATAAATCGCGGTTCCCTTTGTTACAGCAGTAACGGCTACACGAACTCTAAACGCACTCACTGAAACCCATCCTGCTGATTAGTGTAAACAGTACCCGAAGTGAACATAATGAACACAATTTAATTAGCATGTCCAATTCGCGATTTATAGGGAACAAGGGAAGTCAGAATAACAATATTAAACCAATTCTGTGAATTGATTAGCTCAGTAACGTTTATAAGAAGTGGATGAGCACTATATCAATTATTTTTACAAAACTTTTA
Source organism: Nemertoderma westbladi (assembly GCA_032718475.1). Classification (NCBI taxonomy): domain Eukaryota; kingdom Metazoa; phylum Xenacoelomorpha; order Nemertodermatida; family Nemertodermatidae; genus Nemertoderma; species Nemertoderma westbladi. Next base: position 29,015 of record JAUCBJ010003179.1, read on the forward strand.
TACGGCAGTCTAATTTAATGTTCAATTGAACCTGAACTGCATTTATTATTTGTTTCACATTCTTGTGTTCTAATGTCTGTTACAACAAGTTCATTACTCATGTTAGTAATTAATTTAGTATTCAAAAAAGAGAGTTTTTATCTTTCGTGGCAATTCAATTAAAGTAAATGCGGTAACTTTGGGTGAGTCTATATTATAGTTTAGTTATTGCTACTTTGTGTCATGTTACTATTTTAGTGTAGTTGAACAACTTTTTATATAAATAAACAATTTATAAAACAAATATTATAATCGCTATTAATTATTATTTCTTTGGGTATTTCCAAACCAGTTTAGTGCGGACTTTGTCCAGAATCTCCACGCAGTACTGTAGTTTGGATCATTGCGTTTCCAACTCACCGATGTTTTTTCGTACACGTTTTCCGTAGTATTGGTGCCAACATTCAACTACGCAATAATTGGGGGCTTTCCATTGGCTCATCCCCTAAGAGAGAGTTTTACTCAAAAATATAATTCGGTACTGACGAATATCTAAATTAACTTTCAAAAATTGACCGCACCTGGAAATTGCTCTAGTAGTGTTACTATAAGTAGCATAGCGTAATGTAAAAGCAAACAGTCGGTCGAAGCCGGAAGCGACCCGAAGGCTCCTCTTTCGATATCTGCTACCCGAGGGTAGGGGTGGGCGCTACTCCTATCCCAAGATTTGCTCCCAGTTATTTAACTGGTACTCATTTCATCGACCCCAGTGGATGAAAGGCTGAGTGGACCCTGGAGGGGCTGAACCTACAACCAATAGATTGCAGGCCCGGCGCTCAACCAACTGAGCTACCCCGCCTTTCAAATAGCGTGGGGGGGGGGGGGGGGGGGGTGGTAGCAAATCTCCCCATCTCGATGAATAGTGACATGTAATTCTAACAAAAACACTAAATAATAAGATACACTGGACACCCCCAGGCGGGGTAAAAGGGGATACATACACTATACAGTGGACGTAGAAGAAGACACAAACAGGTAAATAAGTTAAGTTTTATAAAGTTAATGCTTAGTCAGTTGCAAGATGAGCGGGGGTTGGGCAGGCGGGACGTAATAGTGCGTGTTAGAGCTATCGGCAGTAATCACAACAAAAGACACAGGTACATTGGTACAACCTTCCGATAGAGGGTGGAAGGGAGTTTTGTTTGCGCAAATTTTCTGGTGATAGCCGTGCGCTATTGTTATTACATATGATCAAATGAAAGCCAATAGCATACCGACCAGAGCCCCCCCCCCCCCCCCCCTCACTTATCCTGCTGATATGTTCTAAGCTAATTCTGTTAATTCTGCCATGGATTTCAGCGTATATGGTCAACACTTCGAAATAGTCAACACTTTGAAAAACCATGTTAACACTTAGAAATAATGGTTCGAAGAGCGCCTTTTTATTGAAAATTTTTACCCCGTATCAACACTTCGAAAAGTCATGTCACTTCGAAAGACCATGTCATCACTTTACTTCGAAAAGGAATAATTTGAATGAATATAGAACAATAGTAAATTTACAAATACTAAAACAATAATAACTATATATATATGGTTAGGGTCAGGTAATACAAATTATTACATTATATTACATTCCATTATGGGATATAGAGGGACATATCATCATGACATTGTATAATTCAACCAAATCACGTTTTGAGACTACCCTTTGTAAAGCTATTGCTGATAAATCAACGTCCAAACATTGGGTATGCCAGTATCCAAGCATAGTGGCTCATGAAACATAATATATCCAAGCATAGTGGCTCATGAAACATAATATATCCAATCATAGTGGCTCATGAAACATAATGTATCCAATCATAGTGGCTCATGAAACATAATATATCCAATCATAGTGGCTCATGAAACATAATATATCCAATCACAGTGGCTCATGAAACATAATATATCCAATCATAGTGGCTCATAAAACATAATATATCCAATCATAGTGGCTCATGAAACATAATATATCCAAGCATAGTGGCTCATGAAACATAATATATCCAATCATAGTGGCTCATGAAACATAATATATCCAAGCATAGTGGCTCATGAAACATAATATATCCAAGCATAGTGGCCCATGAAACATAATATATCCAATCATAGTGGCTCATAAACATAATATATCCAATCATAGTGGCTCATGAAACACAATATTATCCAAGCATAGTGGCTCATGAAACATATATCCAATCATAGTGGCTCATGAAACATAATATTATCCAAGCATAGTGGCTCATGAAACATAATATATCCAATCATAGTGGCTCATGAAACATAATATATCCAATCATAGTGGCTCATGAAACATAATATATCCAATTATTGTGGCTCATGAAACATAATATTATCCAAGCATAGTGGCTCATGAAACATAATATATCCAATCATAGTGGCTCATGAAACATAATATATCCAATCATAGTGGCTCATGAAACATAATATATCCAAGCATAGTGGCTCATGAAACATAATATATCCAATCATAGTGGCTCATGAAACATAATATTATCCAAACATAGTGGCTCATGAAACATAATATATCTCACTGGCTTTAAAGTAAAGTAAATAAAAGTAAATTTTCTTGCTCATGAAACATAATATATCCAATCATAGTGGCTCATGAAACATAATATTATCCAAGCATAGTGGCTCATGAAACATAAAATATCCAAGTATAGTGGCTCATGAAACATAATATATCAAATCATAGTGGCTCATGAAACATAATATATCCAATCATAGTGGCTCATGAAACATAATATATCCAATCATAGTGGCTCATGAAACATAATATATCCAAGCATGGTGGCTCATGAAACATAATATATCCAAGCATAGTGGCTCATGAAACATAATATATCCAATCATAGTGGCTCATGAAACATAATATATCCAATCATAGTGGCTCATGAAACATAATATATCCAAGCATAGTGGCTCATGAAACATAATATATGCAATCATAGTGGCTCATGAAACATAATATTATCCAAGCATATAGTGGCTCATGAAACATAATATATCCAATCATAGTGGCTCATGAAACATAATATTATCCAAGCATAGTGGCTCATGAAACATAAAATATCCAAGTATAGTGGCTCATGAAACATAATATATCCAATCATAGTGGCTCATGAAACATAATATATCCAATCATAGTGGCTCATGAAACATAATATATCCAATCATTGTGGCTCATGAAACATAATATATCCAATCATAGTGGCTCATGAAACATAATATATCCAAGCATAGTGGCTCATGAAACATAATATATCCAATAATAGTGGCTCATGAAACATAATATTGCCAAGCATAGTGGCTCATGAAACATAATATATCCAAGCATAGTGGCTCATGAAACATAATATATGCAATCATAGTGGCTCATGAAACATAATATTATCCAAGCATATAGTGGCTCATGAAACATAATATATCCAATCATAGTGGCTCATGAAACATAATATTATCCAAGCATAGTGGCTCATGAAACATAATATATCCAATCATGGATGACTCATGAAACATAATATATCCAAGCATAGTGGCTCATGAAACATAATATATGCAATCATAGTGGCTCATGAAACATAATATTATCCAAGCATATAGTGGCTCATGAATCATAATATATCCAATCATAGTGGCTCGTGAAACATAATATATTCAATCATAGTGGCTCATGAAACATAATATATCCAATCATGGATGACTCATAAAACATAATATATCCAATCATAGTGGCTCATGAATCATAATATATCCAATCATAGTGGCTCATGAAACATAATATATCCAAGCATAGTGGCTCATGAAACATAATATATCCAATCATAGTGGCTCATGAAACATAATATTATCCATGCATAGTGGCTCATGAAACATAATATATCCAAGCATAGTGGCTCATGAAACATAATATATCCAAGCATAGTGGCTCATGAAACATAATATATCCAATCATAGTGGCTCATGAAACATAATATATCCAAGCATAGTGGTTCATAAAACGTAATATATCCAAGCATAGTGGCTTATGAAACATAATATCCAAGCATAGTGGCTCATGAAACATAATATATCCAAGAATAGTGGCTCATGAAACATAATATATCCAAGCATATTGTGGCTCATGAAACATAATATATCCAATCATAGTGGCTTATGAAACATAATATATCCAAGCATAGTGGCTCATAAAACGTAATATATCCAAGCATAGTGGCTTATGAAACATAATATCCAAGCATAGTGGCTCATGAAACATAATATATCCAAGAATAGTGGCTCATGAAACATAATATATCCAAGCATAGTGTGGCTCATGAAACATAATATATCCAAGCATAGTGGCTCATGAAATATAATATATCTCACTGGCTTTAAAGTAAAGTAAATAAAAGTAAATCCTCCTCCACTGCGATACTAGACGCCGTAGACAACGTCGTCAACCCCGATTGTGACATCAGGCGGCCGACGCACAAAGTCTGACGACTTATTTCCATTGCGGTCCCCCCAGAACTTTACTCCCCAGAGGAAGAGGAAACTCCAGTACTCATTTAGCTACCACTTAAGGATGCAAGGCAGAGATGCGCCCTGGCTGGTCCCTTTAAAGCATTCGTGCCGAAACGAAAACTGCCCTGGCCCATGTGAGGATCGAACCCACGACCTACAGGAGATGTGAATTCAATGCAACCACTACACCATGGTGGAACCTTAGTTTAATTAATTTTACTTTGACTTTTACTCTAACTAGTTTAGTTAGCTTTAATTTTATCCTAAATACAATATAATTATATGGTAACAATAGCATATAAGAAACCTAGTTTTCGTTTTTATTATTATTATTATTTTATTATTCCAATGTTGACATGGCTTTTCTAAGTGTTGACATGATTTTTCTAAGTGTTGACATGATTTTTCGAAGTGTTGACATGATTTTTCGAAGTGTTGACATGGTTTTTCGAAGTGTTGACATGGCTTTTTCGAAGTGTTCGACTATTTCGAAGTGTTGACATGGAATCGAATTTCAGCCTCATTTTCTTATAAATTGTTCTTCTTATAAATCATCTTTCATTAGCATAACTTCCTCAAACTTTTATTTTAAAAAATAAATGCCTTATTATTACCGATACCTAATAATAATGACCGTACATTAATGTTGTTTATTAGTATCGTGCTGAATAATTATTCTTTAAATCAAATGGATTACCCAGAATTGAAATTATTTTTAAATATAAATTTTGATCTAACTTTAATCAATGAGTAATAATGTAAAAGCAAATAATATAAACCAATAATTGACGAACTCATACAAATATATAAACATGAATATTCTACCTAAAGTCAACCATATAGTAATAGTATGCAATTGATTTAAACACTAAACTGACTAGTCAGCACTTCAACTCTAAACCTGGAAAAAAATCACTGGAAAGAACCGTCGAACATGATATTTACTGTAAGTAGGCCTACCCAAATTTACCAAATAATTTTATTCACAATGCTTAATATATAGGCCTAACTGTTAACTATATAGGCTACCTGTTAATTGGCTTAAAAATTAAGTTGTGTGTTTCTGGTTATGTAATCGAGTCAACACGAATATTATACTGTAGAATATTATATCATTTCAATTCTATTTGTATTTCTCCCATCTAACGCCAAAATGATGAAATTCTTTCTTCATATATAATGTAGAGAAGAGCCGCTGGATGGCTCTCAGAGGATCGAACCGTCGGTGTAGGGGTGGGATGCAAGGAGATGGGAATTTAGCGAGGTTTTTTGGTAGAAGGATTTCCCGCAGTGTTGGCAAACAAATGGTTTTTGATGAGCGTGAGTACGTTTGTGAGTGTTTAAAGTGCTGGCTAGCGTAAACCCTTTTCCACAGTTATCACATTTATGCGGCCTTTCACCTGAAATTTTATATAATATTAATCAATAATTTATGAAAAGGTTATTAATCTACAGGTGGCTCTATCCTTTCCTATTAATAACATACACTATAATAGTGCACTGTGCTTATTTCCCGTGAAAAATCTCCATTGCATTTAGCCATGGAAGTCTTTTTCTCCCGCAAGAATTTAAAGTACAGTATAATCTTAAATCCCGAAGTACTTAATCTAAAGAGCGTTTTTAGAAAGGCAAGTTTTAAGAATTATGTTATGACGAATCGAAACCACATTGTATAACTTATTAAAAACTGTTTAAAAACTCACCGGTATGCCCAAATATATGGGCCTGGAGGTTTCCCTTTTGATTAAACCCTTTGTCACAGTAATTACAATGATACATAGGCACCTGACTGTGCGTTCGAAGGTGATAATTGAGATGAGTCAGCTGTTTAAAGCCTCGTCCGCATTGATTGCATCGATGGGGTTTTTCACCTAAACAATACAGCACCATATCCTAGAATAGGATGAAAGCAAACCGTTGCTAGGAAACCGCGTAAACAGAATAGGGTTAGTAGCAGAGATTACGTTAGTTGCTTTACATACCGGTAGGCCTACACTGACCGACAGTTTATAATTAGAGCGACATGATTGCATGCTCTAAATGTTTACTATGTTGTAATTGAACCATGTTAAACGTATAATTGTAGCTGTTATTACGGGGATTAGCTTTACTTCAAAAGCAAACAAGCATATTCTGTAATTATATTTGATATCATTATATTATAATAAAATAGAAGATATAATAAAAATTATATCTTTCATTCTAATTAGCTAACCTGTGTGGGTATAAGAATGGATTTTCATATCGATCTTCTGATGAAACCCCTTGCCACAGTACTGGCACTTGAATGGTTTGTAATTAGTGTGTGTTCTTAGATGCGTGTTGAGGTTTGATGCCCTGCAAAATACCAAGGTGAAGCGAAGTATAGTGAGTGAGAGAAACAATGCTACTCCCTCTAGTCCTGGCTTCGGTCTAGCCCTAAAGAAAACATTAAAGGGTAATTCAGACTGCTAGTAAAACATGGTTATCTATTGTTCTCTAAAATATAAAATGCCCAAAGCAAGTAATTCCATTTCTAATATTCTTGAAAAATGTAATTACGATTTTGAGGATCAGAATGAAAAGTACATGATAAATATGACTTCTTTTTGTGATAAAATTTAATTAACATTGACGCAGAAATCAAACGTCAGGCATATTTCTATGACTAATATACTGCAGTGGACAGTTATTTATGTAGTATAAATTCTGTTACCACAACACTAACCTGTTGAAGGCTTTCGTGCAGTGAGGACAGACGAATGGTTTGTATGTTGAATGAGTCAACCTGTGTCTGGTGAGGTTACCTGGTTGTCTGAACGCCCTCCCACAGTCATCGCACTTGAAAGGTTTGTCGCCCGTGTGAATTCGCTACAAAATCAAAAGTTAATTTGTAAAGTTGTTAGTACTAATGCGAACTTTTATTTCGATAAGTTCATTATGTTTACTGAAGTGAACTAAAAGTTTTATATTAAGGTTAGGTTAAGAAGGTCCTTGGGATATTCAACTTGTTTCCAGATATTAACTCCAACATATCAATATCCCACATTGTCGTTGCCCGTTTCAGTAATTGCAACCTACTTATCGGTGTTTATGGACTGGTCACACGCTCCTATGGTTACATACACTGATGAAATTGAGCGCAAATGTAATCGTGATTATTTCGATCAGAATGGATATCGACAGATCGGAAACCAAGGTCGAACGAATCATTTTGAAACTGTTGTCGACAAAGATAAGTAACTAATAAATCCAACTAATGCCGTAAAATATTCGCACACCAAAATTACTTTAATAATTAACTGTATTTTAAATATATGTGTATAAATAATAACTTAATGCTTTACTCGCTGAGTAATATTCCAGTTCTCACTTTACACTTTAAGAGTATGTGCATAGAGAGTATTTATAATAATATAATAAATAATAAATGTACTTATATAGCCCCTTAACTAAGTAACAGTTGCACTTTTAAATATAGTTTGTTAGTTAGTTATGGTTATGTAACTAAGGTGTGTTTACTTACTTTATGTGTAACTAGGGTGTTGCTACGACTGAAACTCTTCCCGCATATGTCGCATGTGTACCTCCGCGGTTGGGGCTGTTTGGCTGGTTTCCTATCCATCGCATTGGAGGCGGGACCCAAGGCCGGTTGAGGTAACATTATCGGGGCGTGATGGGCCACAGGTACACCCGGAATCATAGGAGGTAGACCTGTAATTATAAATATAATGTAATACTATGAAAGCAAGGCACAAGCAAGGGGGCGGCCTAGTTTACGTAACATTCACAGTTGATTTAGGAATCACTAGTTTTCCTTTTTCTGATATTTAACTTACCGGCTATGGTGTCGTAAGGATGACGCTGCCTTTCTATGTGGTAGGGGGCGCTGCTAGTGGGTTGCATTGGTTGGTGCGGCCTTGTGGATACACCCGTGGCCACCCGGTGAAATGCGGACGTTCTAGAACCGTTGCCAGGTGGCGATTGGTTGTCACTTGGAAACGCGTCGATGTGATCTTGATGGTTAGGTCTTCGTTTTGTGGTTTCCGTCGTTAAGGACTTTATGGAATGGTCCCGAGGTCGTTTAGGATTGGAGGGTTCGGTAGCCCACTGCGGACTCATTCGTTTAGGTGTCGACGTTAGGGGCTCGGACGATTCCCGTTTGTTTCTACGGCTATGGATGGTTAGATCGTAGGGCCCCTCTGATTGGTCGGGGTATGTGATTGGGCTGCGCTGATTGGTTGTTACGTCATCCGGTAGTGATTCCTTGCGTACTCCATCTACCGGTTGGCTGAGGTATTTCCGCAGTAATTGGTTGTGGTGGTCCCGTAGGGCAGTTTCTGCCTCTAGACTGGCTGTAGTGTGTCGTTCGGCTCCATTATTTACGAGACTACGAGAGGAAGAAACAATTATTCATGGTAAATAATAGAAAATAAATTACATAATATTTAATCAGTTCTTGTGGATAATTCATTTAAAATAATTCATAAAATAATATTTTCATGTCAGTTTATAACTCATTATAGATACTATTTAATAAGTAAATATTTATTGAATAATATATAATTAGGCCACCCATTATAAAATTAAATAATAAATAATAATTTAAAAAAGGAAATAAAGTAATTGTCGTGCTAAAGAATAAATAATTGTTTATTACCTTACCATTACTATTTACTCACCCTGCACGGCTGGGTCTACCAATCAAGGGATCAACCATTAACTCCCTCCCAAACTCCTCTCTGTACGCTAGAGGGCGTTGCAACAATGGCCAGGCCGGCGGTAGCGTGGGAATGTACCGGTAATACGGGAGTCCTAGACTCCCAGTGGAGTCGGCCTCGGGGATAGGGTCGGTCGGGGACTGGTTGCGATGGAGATGGGGGCTGCCGTACATGGGATGCGTCCAGGGGGGAATGGGGGGCACCTCCATGAAGGGGGAAGGGGGGAACATAAAGGGATGGTAGGCGAGGTAGGAGGGGGCGAGATATCGGTAGTCTGGTTGGGTGCGGGTACCGAATGGGATACCGAGACTCGGTACGGATGAATCCGGGGATCGTTTCTCGGCCGACTCCATCGCGATTGGCGCTGTAGGTTTCCTGTCTATAGGAGACCACAGAACCTTGCTGTCCCGTACAGGAGTGCACGGAGATACCTTACTGAAGTCAATCGCACCTGGAAAAATATTAATTATTTAAAAACATCTTCATTCTCTCAGATATTGAGATATTTATTGTTATTTTTTCTTAACCAGCCAGTTTATATCTCGCGATTTTTCATTAGAGTTTTATTAGAAATTGACAATAATTTATTACGTAATTATTTTTTATTAATTAAATTTGCGCTAATTCACTTATAAGTCGATGTGTATTATTACTTTTAGTGTTAAAACCAAAACAATAGATTTGAAATGCATTTACTACATGGCTCGTAAAGTAGTACTTTATATGATTCGGATTATGCCGAAGGAGAAATGAGGATATAATAATGGGTACAGTTCTGTGGTGCTGCGGAGTGCACAGTACACACACCTTAATGTAAGTAACGGTATTGAGTTTTTATAGATTTCGATTTTCACAATTTTTATTAACTGAATTGTATTTCAAAGCGAAATCCTCCAACACCGGCCCCGATCCCAACTAACTAATAACAAACATGGGTTGGTAAGTCTCATCTTTCGCTCTCACATCAAATCGAATAACAGGCGGAGGTCGTTTCACACAATATTGGGGCCCAGTGGGTTATTCGAGGGTCATTCACCAACCTTACCCAGTACTGTATGGCCCCCAGGGAACAGGCCCCACACTGAGATTGAGTTATCAGTGAGCAGAAAAATCTCCCCGTCATTAAAATCTTCGATAACAAAAGACTGAATCCTTAGCATTGCAAGAAATACATCCCACGAAAGAGCCATTAAGTACAAGAAAGGTCCTTTCTATTAAATGCGAAGTTCGCATGCTCCTAAGAACCCGTCTGATTCATATAACAATTTAGAAAGGGCCAGGTGCTTTCATTTGAATAACAATAGGACAGAACGACCTAACTCTATGCCGCCGGGGTTAGGGCCAAATGAAAGGAAAGTGAAGCAGCTTAGACAGAGTGTTAGGGCCCTCATTAATCCGAGTGCACGTCTTTCACGGAATGAAATTTCTTATTAAACGGAGGCCCGTTATTGGGGCCAGTCGGTTCAGCTTCTCATTGTGCTATTAAGTCAGGGTTTTCCTGCTATTCACACACAGACTGGCCTCGTAAAATAAGGGCACATGGGCCTCACATGCGCCGCGATTAATGCGGCATTTACGATCCAATGAATCAACGTCCCCCGTATCAAAAGCAGCTTATTTACGGACACTTTCGGTATATATCAATATATGTGTACCCAGATTCTTTGCTGCTGAACTAATAAGAGAATTATGTACGAGAAAAAGAAAGTGTTAGACAACTGCAACATAAAATAAAATAAAGCGTTCACATATTGGATTCTTAGGCACTTTTGTGAAAAATGTATTAAACATCGCAAGCTGTTTTTATTTAATTATTCTCTACCATTCATTCTGTAGCAGACAGTAAGTAACCCTCAGGGGTTTGGTTGCTCAGTCTGTATCTCACACAGCGCATTCGCATCTGTTACCTCGGTCGCTAATAAACACTGTTAATAATAACCCTTGTCTTTTTACTTTAAACAAATACGACAAAGGAAGAGAAGTACGCGTAGTCACACAATGGTAGCATATTGCAGCAAGAACTTTATAGCAATTGTATATAGTCAACAGGTATGTTTAAAGTTCTGTAAGCGTAAAGCTATAGTACTGTTCATTACTATACCAGACTCCTTTATTCATTGAAGATAGGCTAGGCCATATTTCGATTGCTATTATTTTGTTGGTTGGTCAGCCAAACAATCAAGCTAAAAGTTATGACGTACCGAACACTACTGCACTACTCAAACAGCTATAATTACCAAACTAATTTGGAGGCATTCACTTTGACGTTTGAGTGCAATCTCACTTATCACCTCATACACAGGTTGACCCTCCATTCGGTTAACACTACACATTCAATACACAGTCCTCCTCCGCTCTAATATCTAATCAAATAATATTGGTATTGAATGGGGGCGTCCAGGGTTGTTTCCATTATTGTCGCTCTATATGGCGTGCTTCAAGAAATATCACATTGACATCGATCAACTCATATGCACGTACATTATAAGCACTATGCGCTATGTTTAGCCTCTGCTAACTTTGTACCTTAACAATGTCGCCTCTACGCTTCGAAATAAACATCACACTTCGCAGTACTACAAATATAACTCAAAATATTATATTCTGCACTTAACGTAGAAGCCTATTAGACGTTATATAACAGATTCATTAAATATCTAATACTACTACTAATGGCGTGCTGCATTGCAACTGCATTATATATATTACATATATATTTAGAATAATGTTGTCGACAAAATTACGCCACCACAACTCCCTATCACCAATGACATTTGCTACACCTTCCGCATCTTCAAGGCCAGTGTCCTTTAAGGGCCGTCTTAAGAAAGTCATATGCGGCTCCGTTCAATTGTCAAACTAGAGGAGACTAATGAAATACCTCCAATGTTGTATGGAGTCTGATTATTGTATTTGACACGATGAACCCGACGTAACATTCTTGTATAAGTGCCATAAATTGAGTAAAACAATTGATAAATTGTTTTACTAAAATAATTCATCCGGACACCTTATTGTTTCAAAACAATGAACTCACCCAATCAACTTATTGTGTCACTACAATGAACTCATCCAAACAACTCATCCAAACAACTTATTGTATCACTACAATGAACTCACCCAAACAACTTATTGTGTCACTACAATGAACTCACCCAAACAACTTATTGTGTCACTACAATGAACTCACCCAAACAACTTATTGTGTGACTACAATGAACTCACCCAAACAACTTATTGTGTCACTACAATGAACTCACCCAAACAACGTATTGTGTCACTACAATGAACTCACCCAATCAACTTATTGTGTCACTACAATGAACTCACCCAAACAACGTATTGTGTCACTACAATGAACTCACCCAATCAACTTATTGTGTCACTACAATGAACTCACCCAATCAACTTATTGTGTCACTACAATGAACTCACCCAAACAACTTATTGTGTCACTACAATGAACTCACCCAAACAACGTATTGTGTCACTACAATGAACTCACCCAAACAACTTATTGTGTCACTACAATGAACTCACACAAACAACTTATTGTGTCACTACAATGAACTCACCCAAACAACTTATTGTGTCACTACAATGAACTCACCCAAACAACTTATTGTGTCACTACAATGAACTCACCCAAACAACGTATTGTGTCACTACAATGAACTCACCCAATCAACTTATTGTGTCACTACAATGAACTCACCCAAACAACGTATTGTGTCACTACAATGAACTCACCCAATCAACTTATTGTGTCACTACAATGAACTCACCCAATCAACTTATCGTGTCACTACAATGAACTCACCCAAACAACTTATTGTGTCACTACAATGAACTCACCCAAACAACGTATTGTGTCACTACAATGAACTCACCCAAACAACTTATTGTGTCACTACAATGAACTCACACAAACAACTTATTGTGTCACTACAATGAACTCACCCAAACAACGTATTGTGTCACTACAATGAACTCACCCAATCAACTTATTGTGTCACTACAATGAACTCACCCAAACAACGTATTGTGTCACTACAATGAACTCACCCAAACAACTTATTGTGTCACTACAATGAACTCACCCAAACAACTTATTGTGTCACTACAATGAACTCACCCAAACAACTTATTGTGTCACTACAATGAACTCACCCAAACAACTTATTGTGTCACTACAATGAACTCACCCAATAAACTTATTGTGTCACTACAATGAACTCACCCAAACAACTTATTGTGTCACTACAATGAACTCACCCAATCAACTTATTGTGTCACTACAATGAACTCACCCAAACAACTTATTGTGTCACTACAATGAACTCACCCAAACAACTTATTGTGTCACTACAATGAACTCACCCAAACAACTTATTGTGTCACTACAATGAACTCACCCAATCAACTTATTGTGTCACTACAATGAACTCACCCAATCAACTTATTGTGTCACTACAATGAACTCACCCAAACAACTTATTGTGTCACTACAATGAATTCACCCAATCAACTTATTGTGTCACTACAATGAACTCACCCAAACAACTTATTGTGTCACTACAATGAACTCACCCAAACAACTTATTGTGTCACTACAATTAACTCTCCCAATCAACTTATTGTGTCACTACAATGAACTCACCCAAACAACTTATTGTGTCACTACAATGAACTCACCCAAACAACTTATTGTGTCACTACAGTGAACTCACCCAAACAATTTATTGTGTCACTACAATGAACTCACCCAATCAACTTATTGTGTCACTACAATGAACTCACCCAAACAACTTATTGTGTCACTACAATGAACTCACCCAATCAACTTATTGTGTCACTACTATGAACTCACCCAATCAACTTATTGTGTCACTACAATGAACTCACCCAAACAACATATTGTGTCACTACAATGAACTTACCCAAACAACTTATTGTATCACTACAATGAACTCACCCAAACAACTTATTGTGTCACTACAATGAACTCACCCAAACAACTTATTGTGTCACTACAATGAACTCACCCAAACAACTTATTGTGTGACTACAATGAACTCACCCAAACAACTTATTGTGTCACTACAATGAACTCACCCAAACAACGTATTGTGTCACTACAATGAACTCACCCAATCAACTTATTGTGTCACTACAATGAACTCACCCAAACAACGTATTGTGTCAGTACAATGAACTCACCCAATCAATTTATTGTGTCACTACAATGAACTCACCCAATCAACTTATTGTGTCACTACAATGAACTCACCCAAACAACTTATTGTGTCACTACAATGAACTCACCCAAACAACGTATTGTGTCACTACAATGAACTCACCCAAACAACTTATTGTGTCACTACAATGAACTCACACAAACAACTTATTGTGTCACTACAATGAACTCACCCAAACAACGTATTGTGTCACTACAATGAACTCACCCAAACAACTTATTGTGTCACTACAATGAACTCATCCGAACACCTTATTGTTTCAATACAGTGAACTCACCCTATCAACTCATTGTGTCACTACAATGAACTCACCCAAACAACTTATTGTGTCACTACAATGAACTCACCCAAACAACTTATTGTGTCACTACAATGAACTCACCCAAACAACGTATTGTGTCACTACAATGAACTCACCCAATCAACTTATTGTGTCACTACAATGAACTCACCCAAACAACGTATTGTGTCACTACAATGAACTCACCCAATCAACTTATTGTGTCACTACAATGAACTCACCCAATCAACTTATCGTGTCACTACAATGAACTCACCCAAACAACTTATTGTGTCACTACAATGAACTCACCCAAACAACGTATTGTGTCACTACAATGAACTCACCCAAACAACTTATTGTGTCACTACAATGAACTCACACAAACAACTTATTGTGTCACTACAATGAACTCACCCAAACAACGTATTGTGTCACTACAATGAACTCACCCAATCAACTTATTGTGTCACTACAATGAACTCACCCAAACAACGTATTGTGTCACTACAATGAACTCACCCAAACAACTTATTGTGTCACTACAATGAACTCACCCAAACAACTTATTGTGTCACTACAATGAACTCACCCAAACAACTTATTGTGTCACTACAATGAACTCACCCAAACAACTTATTGTGTCACTACAATGAACTCACCCAATAAACTTATTGTGTCACTACAATGAACTCACCCAAACAACTTATTGTGTCACTACAATGAACTCACCCAATCAACTTATTGTGTCACTACAATGAACTCACCCAAACAACTTATTGTGTCACTACAATGAACTCACCCAAACAACTTATTGTGTCACTACAATGAACTCACCCAAACAACTTATTGTGTCACTACAATGAACTCACCCAATCAACTTATTGTGTCACTACAATGAACTCACCCAATCAACTTATTGTGTCACTACAATGAACTCACCCAAACAACTTATTGTGTCACTACAATGAATTCACCCAATCAACTTATTGTGTCACTACAATGAACTCACCCAAACAACTTATTGTGTCACTACAATGAACTCACCCAAACAACTTATTGTGTCACTACAATTAACTCTCCCAATCAACTTATTGTGTCACTACAATGAACTCACCCAAACAACTTATTGTGTCACTACAATGAACTCACCCAAACAACTTATTGTGTCACTACAGTGAACTCACCCAAACAATTTATTGTGTCACTACAATGAACTCACCCAATCAACTTATTGTGTCACTACAATGAACTCACCCAAACAACTTATTGTGTCACTACAATGAACTCACCCAATCAACTTATTGTGTCACTACTATGAACTCACCCAATCAACTTATTGTGTCACTACAATGAACTCACCCAAACAACTTATTGTGTCACTACAATGAACTCACCCAAACAACTTATTGTGTCACTACAATTAACTCTCCCAATCAACTTATTGTGTCACTACAATGAACTCACCCAAACAACTTATTGTGTCACTACAATGAACTCACCCAAACAACTTATTGTGTCACTACAGTGAACTCACCCAAACAATTTATTGTGTCACTACAATGAACTCACCCAATCAACTTATTGTGTCACTACAATGAACTCACCCAAACAACTTATTGTGTCACTACAATGAACTCACCCAATCAACTTATTGTGTCACTACTATGAACTCACCCAATCAACTTATTGTGTCACTACAATGAACTCACCCAAACAACATATTGTGTCACTACAATGAACTTACCCAAACAACTTATTGTATCACTACAATGAACTCACCCAAACAACTTATTGTGTCACTACAGTGAACTCACCCAAACAATTTATTGTGTCACTACAATGAACTCACCCAATCAACTTATTGTGTCACTACAATGAACTCACCCAAACAACTTATTGTGTCACTACAATGAACTCACCCAATCAACTTATTGTGTCACTACAATGAACTCACCCAATCAACTTATTGTGTCACTACAATGAACTCACCCAATCAACTTATTGTGTCACTACTATGAACTCACCCAATCAACTTATTGTGTCACTACAATGAACTCACCCAATCAACTTATTGTGTCACTACAATGAACTCACCCAATCAACTTATTGTGTCACTACTATGAACTCACCCAATCAACTTATTGTGTCACTACAATGAACTCACCCAATCAACTTATTGTGTCACTACTATGAACTCACCCAATCAACTTATTGTGTCACTACAATGAACTCACCCAATCAACTTATTGTGTCACTACAATGAACTCACCCAAACAACTTATTGTGTCACTACAATGAACTCACCCAATCAACTTATTGTGTCACTACTATGAACTCACCCAATCAACTTATTGTGTCACTACAATGAACTCACCCAAACAACATATTGTGTCACTACAATGAACTTACCCAAACAACTTATTGTGTCACTACAATGAACTCACCCAATCAACTTATTGTGTCACTACTATGAACTCACCCAATCAACTTATTGTGTCACTACAATGAACTCACCCAATCAACTTATTGTGTCACTACTATGAACTCACCCAATCAACTTATTGTGTCACTACAATGAACTCACCCAAACAACATATTGTGTCACTACAATGAACTTACCCAAACAACTTATTGTGTCACTACAATGAACTCACCCAATCAACTTATTGTGTCACTACTATGAACTCACCCAATCAACTTATTGTGTCACTACAATGAACTCACCCAATCAACTTATTGTGTCACTACAATGAACTCACCCAATCAACTTATTGTGTCACTACTATGAACTCACCCAATCAACTTATTGTGTCACTACAATGAACTCACCCAATCAACTTATTGTGTCACTACTATGAACTCACCCAATCAACTTATTGTGTCACTACAATGAACTCACCCAATCAACTTATTGTGTCACTACAATGAACTCACCCAATCAACTTATTGTGTCACTACTATGAACTCACCCAATCAACTTATTGTGTCACTACAATGAACTCACCCAAACAACATATTGTGTCACTACAATGAACTTACCCAAACAACTTATTGTATCACTACAATGAACTCACCCAAACAACTTATTGTGTCACTACAGTGAACTCACCCAAACAATTTATTGTGTCACTACAATGAACTCACCCAATCAACTTATTGTGTCACTACAATGAACTCACCCAAACAACTTATTGTGTCACTACAATGAACTCACCCAATCAACTTATTGTGTCACTACAATGAACTCACCCAATCAACTTATTGTGTCACTACAATGAACTCACCCAATCAACTTATTGTGTCACTACTATGAACTCACCCAATCAACTTATTGTGTCACTACAATGAACTCACCCAATCAACTTATTGTGTCACTACAATGAACTCACCCAATCAACTTATTGTGTCACTACTATGAACTCACCCAATCAACTTATTGTGTCACTACAATGAACTCACCCAATCAACTTATTGTGTCACTACTATGAACTCACCCAATCAACTTATTGTGTCACTACAATGAACTCACCCAATCAACTTATTGTGTCACTACAATGAACTCACCCAAACAACTTATTGTGTCACTACAATGAACTCACCCAATCAACTTATTGTGTCACTACTATGAACTCACCCAATCAACTTATTGTGTCACTACAATGAACTCACCCAAACAACATATTGTGTCACTACAATGAACTTACCCAAACAACTTATTGTGTCACTACAATGAACTCACCCAATCAACTTATTGTGTCACTACTATGAACTCACCCAATCAACTTATTGTGTCACTACAATGAACTCACCCAATCAACTTATTGTGTCACTACTATGAACTCACCCAATCAACTTATTGTGTCACTACAATGAACTCACCCAAACAACATATTGTGTCACTACAATGAACTTACCCAAACAACTTATTGTGTCACTACAATGAACTCACCCAATCAACTTATTGTGTCACTACTATGAACTCACCCAATCAACTTATTGTGTCACTACAATGAACTCACCCAATCAACTTATTGTGTCACTACTATGAACTCACCCAATCAACTTATTGTGTCACTACTATGAACTCACCCAATCAACTTATTGTGTCACTACAATGAACTCACCCAATCAACTTATTGTGTCACTACTATGAACTCACCCAATCAACTTATTGTGTCACTACAATAAACTCACCCAAACAACTTATTGTGTCACTACAATGAACTCACCCAATCAACTTATTGTGTCACTACTATGAACTCACCCAATCAACTTATTGTGTCACTACTATGAACTCACCCAATCAACTTATTGTGTCACTACAATGAACTCACCCAATCAACTTATTGTGTCACTACTATGAACTCACCCAATCAACTTATTGTGTCACTACAATGAACTCACCCAAACAACTTATTGTGTCACTACAATGAACTCACCCAATCAACTTATTGTGTCACTACTATGAACTCACCCAATCAACTTATTGTGTCACTACAATGAACTCACCCAAACAACTTATTGTGTCACTACAATGAACTCACCCAAACAACTTATTGTGTCACTACAATGAATTCACCCAAACAACATATTGTGTCACTACAATGAACTTACCCAAACAACTTATTGTATCACTACAATGAACTCACCCAAACAACTTATTGTGTCACTACAATGAACTCACCCAAACAACTTATTGTGTCACTACAATGAACTCACCCAAACAACTTATTGTGTCACTACAATGAACTCACCTGAACGACTTATTGTGTCACTACAATGAACTCACCCAATCAACTTATTGTGTCACTACAATGAACTCATCCAAACAACTTATTGTATCACTACAATGAACTCACCCAAACAACTTATTGTGTCACTACAATGAACTCACCTAATCAACTTATTGTGTCACTACAATGAAACTCACCCAATCAGCTCATTGTGTCAACTCAATAAACCTACCTGAACTATGTCTACTTTTGTTATCCGACGCAACGCTTTTGGTAGATAGAACATCTACATCAGCATCTACAGTCAAGTCGGGGTATATGTGTCCTTGTTGCCTTAGCAACATGTCCCGATTGATCCGATGAACGTCTCTATCCTCTCCTACGAGGAACGATCCAGGCATCCTGAAATACATTTATGACCTTATATAATAAAATAATATATTGGTTTGTGACCGAAGGTGAAGTCGGATCACAACGCGGGTATTACTGAGAAGAATTTCATAGCTCGATTATTCTGTTATAATATATAATTAAATTAATAAATACAATTTTCAACGTTTCAACTGCAATACATTAGCCATCATCAGGGATAATTAAACACAAAAAAGCAAAGTTTAACGTGAGATAGTAAAGTATTTATTAAATTATTACATTCCATTGTTTCTACTTTTATTTGCTACTTATTATTAAATTGCAAAGGCCTTCAAAATTAAATAGACAGGTTTTGTCTCTAGGAAATTACTATGTTTTATATCTATAAAAACAAAAAATGTTAAAACTTAAAAGAATCAAACACGTAATGTCAATGATAATTCAACCCTGACGTGTAAATTAGGCAATTCATGTGAGACATGGCCATGGATGAAATGCTAATTGTAAATATATTAAAGATTTTGTTTATCTTTCAAAATATTTTAAATACGGTAAAATATAGAGATATATAATAATTATTAAATATACTAGAAAAGTTCAAACACTACTACAACATTTTTGGGGCGGGGGGGGGGGGGGGGGGTGGGGTTAAATTAAAATATTAATTATAGAAACATCAGGTCGTCAAATAATATATTTTTTCACGAAAAACACTTACCAATGTTAAGCAGGACTCTAAACAAAGATACAAATTATAATACACAAATAATTGAGATTGATCTTGCAATTGAACCAAATTATCATATTAAACTAGAGTCAATGATCTTTAAGTATAAGTGATGTACAATTTGGTACGTGCTCGTAACCTGCTTAATTTTTGGACACATTTTACCTAAAAATATATATCTATCTGGCATAGGAACCGATTGTTGATATGTTGTTATGCAACCTATTATATAATATATTACGTAAGAAAGTCTAGGGGTTGCAATAAATACAAACCAATTATTAGCTTACCTGTTGAATATATGGGATGTGAGTGTTTTGGCAAATTGGCCAAAGCTGTAGATAACAGTATAGAAAATGCAATAAGAAAGGTTAAAAGGGGCGTTTCCCTTTCAGTTAAACTATTATAACTGAGAAAAGACAGGCTAAGTAGGTTAGAAAAAAAATCGAATTCAACTATTTTAAATGTTAGAACACAAGCGACGGGAGAAATTAAGTATAAAAATGAAAAGTTCAACTTACCATTCACTATTTCTATGCCTATCCTCTGCACAACAACTCAACTCTTCTCCTATTGGCTATTCGAACCGGCTTCAGAGAGGCACCAACGTATCCGAGAGAAGTGCTTGTCCCCCAGTCATCCTAACAATAGATTGGTCGTCGTGTGTTAAGGAAGCGACTGAGGCGCTCGCCGGTTGGTTGGCCAAGGCGCGTGGGTAGCAATCAACAGCCATCTACCCTACTATGGATTCTATTGGGCAGCATGCATTGGCCTTGGTATGCAGGAGTTATGGCCCCATCCCATGTGGACATTGTAGGTGGAAAGAAGTGAAGATTCTTCGGGTGATATCCCTTTTGGGATGAGTCGCATTCCATTGTGGGGCCCTTCTCCAAACCTCTGAGGAAGGTGCAGCTAAAAGAATGCATCTTCCTATTGTTGCTTTGCATTCCTCAGGTCTAGTCTATCAAAATTCCGCCCCTCGAAGTTCTTTCATCTAGTGCTGGGGATTACCTCTTAAACAATAGAATCGCAGAATTCAGCTTCCTCTAATGTCTAGATTTCTTTTCTGATCGGAATTTCTATAAACTTGACCGCGTGTTTATAACTTTGATGATGGGAGTGCTTTGATGAGTGCGAGCACTACAAATACATTCCTTGACCTCGGTGTTAAGCTGTAATTCTAAATATTCGCTTCGTATCATCCATCTGCGATCACTCTACATTCATATATGCGGTGGAATTGCAGATGCATTCACTGGTGTGTGCGTTATATATAATTCTCGAACAGAAGTCAACGGTCTATACATTATCTTATGGTCACCATTAATTATTTCATTGATTTGAGTGGACATTTCGATACATTATATTTGAATATTTTGGATGTGCAGATGTCAAACGATTTTAATTTGAAGAGTGACTGCATCTTATATCGCAGTACCTCTACAAGTACAAAGATATTGATGGAAGTTTGCAAATTAAACTAAGTTGAACGGGTTGGGTGCAATCTTCGCCCGCGTACAACCCTTGCCCGCGTCCAATCTTCGCCCGGGTCCAATCTTCGCCCGCGTCCAACCTTCGCCCGTGGGAAACCTTCGCCCGCGAGCAACCTTCGCCCAATAAATTTGTGTTAGTAACCATTTCAGTAGCAATTGAGGGAAATAGCAGGTTACAGAGACGGGTTTTTCTAACCAAAACAATAAAGATGTTGTTACCAATTGAGGGAAAGGAGCAGATTACAGAGACGGCTTTTTTTAACCAAAACAAAATAATTCTTTATTGGGCGAAGGTTGCTCGCAGGCGAAGATTGTCTGCGGGCGAAGGATTCCGCCGGGCGATAGTTGCTCATTTTAAGGGCGAAGATTGCTCCGGGCGAAGATTGGACGCGGGCGAAGTTTGTTACCATTGAACGCTAATTGGCCCGAAATGTATAATAATAATTAAAAGGTGGGTAAGATATATTGTCGAACATGTATTATTTTTACATTGGGTGGGAAGAAAAATAGATAGTAATACTGAAAGAAACTTGAATTAGTAGGCAAGTAGGGACATAATATCAAATTTTTTTGATGGATATGTTATTTCGGGACACACCATACCAATCGTTTGATTTCGCATGATTTCCGTTTTCTTATTTTACGCTTTAGCACATTGAAGAAAATAACCAATGCTCTTATTTCATATTCTGAAGTTATATATTCGTATTCCTCTGCTATTACACATGTTTATTTAGCTACTGTAAAGTGTAACTAGCTGTGGTTCTGTATCTATATACATGATAATGTGAAAATTACGCCAATGAAACTCAAAGTATTGATATATTGTATTCAATTGATTTAGGCTACTTGCTATACATGTTAGCCAATTAAGATAGTATAAGGTTGTGGGTTAACATAAAATGCCTGCATAAATTAAATACATTGTCAATAGTCTATGCACTAAAGTCAGTGTTCCAAACGCACCAATTACCATTTGGGACCCTAACTGAACTGAAGCCATTTCATCGGAACACCTGATGGATTGGCTAACAATTAATTAGACTTAATATATGCTATCCGACATGCACCAGTTGCACCTGTATATTTCCTTGACGCGCCGACATAACTAACACAACTTTAACCAACTGATCATTAGTGAAGTGTGGGGTAACACACAATGTGCGATATAACACATGGTGTTTTAGGTAATTAACTACATCTAAATTAATTCACCAATATGCGATCAGCATTCTGATAATATTTTATTGTCATCTTACTTAAACTCCAAACAACCGAGTTGAGGTCTGATAGATCTATGACAAACAATCTATGACATAGTTGAGGTCTAATGGGGGGGGGGGGGGGGGGGGGGGGGGGGGTCGGTTAGGTAGAAGTAGCCTGTGTAATTCTCAGCAGTATCGGATATTTTGATTGTCCATGCAAAGGCGAGATCTTAAGACACAAAATGTTCATAAAATTTACGCAAGAAAGTAGGGAAATAAGATTAGTGCATCAGCACGTTTCGCCCTAATCACATGATTCGATTTTTCTTGAAAATGTTGTTGACGTAACTTGTGCCAAAGGGTGACCTACCTGAAAACTATATCATTTTTTTTGTATTTGTTACGAAATTGGAAATACTAGAAAAATATTATATCTGTAAATATATTTTTGTGAAACTGCCCTATCGTGAAAATGTATGTTTATACACAAACCCGAGATCATGATGTCGCAAAACTTATGGTGTATCATGGTCACTCACAAAGTCTAACATCGCAACATCCCGTTGGTACAAACGGTAAGATAGAAAAATGTTAGGGTTAATGAAACGAAAAAAAATACAACTATTGCTTGGGAAGACCGCCAGTACGAAATGTTTCTTCAATCAATACGTTGACGATCACTGCACAACACGTTAACATAACATTGTATATTTTCCATGCAGTAAAATGATTAGTTAACATTTCATTTTATTTTATTCTTCAATTAAGATGCGCAATAATGTAAGCCAATCAATAGGATAAACGTTAGGATAGTCGTTAACCAAAATAATGCACCATAGTGCATGCTGATCATGTACCAAATGGTATTGTCTATCACTGAAACACCGTTAGATTCGGGACCAAAAGAATAAGATTACGTTAGATAGCGATAAGCAGTTTGGAGATAAAAGCCTCAACAAGCAATTGGCAAGGCGAGTGCACATCCATGGCAAGGTACGGAACCTACAATCAATAGATGACCGTCATACGCCACACAAACTCTTGGAGATGTGTCAATCTATGAAAATATGAAATCTGACAAGCAGTGATTGACTCTGGTTGCACCTGTTAGAATGGAAGAGGGGAAACTTATCTATACGTTTAACCTTAACTCGACATGAATGGAGAGGCCCTTAGTAGTCATAGAACAGGGCCCATTGCCATGTACAACAGACACGCCACTCGGAGTGGAACAAAAGTTTGCTAACAATAATTGTTAACAGTTAGGAAAACCCCAGAGACACTCTTCTTTGTTGTCCCACTTAAATGGATAGCGAAATTGAATGGCCTTAGGTAAACTCCAAAATCGGGAGTCAAAAAAATTACAGCTAGGATCTTCAACCACCATAAGCAAATGTGAACGTTATGTCTCTCTACGATCTAGAATAGTGAAGGATATTTTTGTAGCTTAATTTTTTGTTAAATTGCTCCTCAAAAGACAATGTAAATGTTAAGGATATAAAACAGTTATTAAAATTAAGCAAACATAGGAGTGAGGCGAGCCACGAATTCAGTTAGCCTTGTCTGTTTAATACTGGCCATATGGGCATTGTATCTCTGTCTGGCTCAAAAATTAAACGGCCTGTTAAATTGATGAAAATTTGTATGTGTGTAGCAGAAAAAGATGGTTCTATAAAGTTAACTGAATTGCATACTCCTATATAATGTATAATATATACTTATTCGGGTTCCCGACCCAAGCACAACGTGTATATATTTAAATAATTTAACGTGTATATACGGCCCCGAGGCTATAATATAGTAAGTCTTAGGGTATATTTTCGCACAGTTTAGTTAAAAAAACACGCAACCTTCGAACGTCCATATCTCAGATATATTTTGCAACGAAATTACGATTTTTTTCAGATTTGGAATTCAATGTGTCCAAATAGGTTGTTAGCCCGGTGCCTCCAGGGAATTGATGTAGGCATATTTTTAATAATGTCGATCATTACCTGCCATTATAAAGGTATTAAACCATCAGAAAAAACAAACTATGTTGATCAACAACCCTTTGATGCACCGACTGTAATCACGCGGCTTATAGTAAAGTAGAAAGACCTAACGGAGTTCACCAAAGGCCCGATTAATCCTATATTAAATAACCCTAATAGGATGTCAACAGTTAATCCTTAATAGGGAACTTAATGAGCAGCAATGATGCTCCCAGAGGTTGCGCACACCTGTGTCTTTGCGGGCCCAATCGGTTCAAACAGATTCCGCTATACCTGAGAAAGAGGACCCAAAATTCAACTCAAACCACGTGGATGGATTGTCAACCAATAGCAGGTGGATGGATATATGACAGTCCATTATTATCGGATTATATTTTGTAGGTTATATGTGGTATAATAATGCTATAGCAGTTATGATGTTTCTGGCGGCCCCATCGCTTTGATGCCGGCGGCGGTTTTCGGTGCCGCACTCACAGAGGACCAGTCACTTTCTGCGAAAACTTAATCGTGCTACCGAATCAAAACGCATTCTTTCTTGACGCTTAAAAGTGAGATCGCTGTTGGTGGACATGGTAGAGAACAATAATTAATTAAAGCAATGATACATCCCCGGCAAACCTCTATCAAGTAAGCAGCACAGAATCGAATGCGTTGTCCATTGGGCCCGTTGGGTGCTTCATAATACATACATGTATAGTTTCATCGATCACTGAATGCTAAATATTTCTACTTAACTAACCCAACCCAACTCATTGAATGGGAAGGGCTGTAGCGGTTTCGGTACACATCATACCCTCGCACCTGTGCAACAATTATTGACCATCAACATAGTACCCTACAACATATACCGTACCGTACCTTGAGTAAGCCGGGTAAAGCATTTTCCGCATGTTATGGAGGAACAATGGGGTGATAAATTAATATTTGAAAGGTATAAACGGTGGCATGATGGTCATAGGTTTGTTTGTTAGTGCAGTGGAGGATAGTTAGGCCATCAGGAATGTTCGACCGATCCTGCTACACTTCATCTTGCCTGGACCGCATCTTAACTAATCATAAAGGGAATCTCAGATTTAGAGGTACTTCGCAATCGGTCGATAATATTTCTGGGCAATCTATTTGCTTGACAATATCAATATTTTCATGCGGTTGATGTTGTACCATTTGTGCTTATTGTGTAATAATTGGAACAAAGTTTTATTGAACGATAACATATCAATTTATCTACGTAAGCTGCTGGGCCTATTGTGTTAGAAAATTCAAAACATGGTGGTACTTATTTATGCCTTAAGCTTACCACCCACCTCCTGGGTTTGCCAATCCAAAGGATGCGTCTCCCAATGTATTTGGCATTTGGCAGTGAGTTCATCACTTACTGTCATATGTAGTTACATGGTCTATCACTTGCTGCAGCTAGACCATGCAATTTGCGTCTCCCAGACACAGGTTGCAGTTTTGTCAACACTCAACCTGGCACTTCAAACTTCAGCTATTCATAGATAACCTTCTTCCTGGTTCCTTCTTTGGCTTTCTAGACACCTGCAACCGAGTAATAGGAAAGGTCCGACCTGGACTAGTAGAGGGCTTCCATTTCTATGATATTACAGTATACCGTCCGGTGACAGGTTGTACACTTTGTGTACACTTTTTGTACTAATTGTCGAGACACTAGTTTGTACACTTTTGAACAGCATTAGTACATGTTGTACTGAATTACTCTGTCATAGTAGTAGCAGAAAACACACTTTAATCGTAGTATACATCTACCTGACCTGACCACAACAAGAGCAATAACATGCAACGAGTACGCTTTAGAGACCAGAACACCGGTTCTCGGTGTAAAATATTTATTTTAAAATAAAGTTATTCGAGCAATAGATCGAATCGCAATATTTTTCGAAGCTGTTATTTAAGTCGATTTTCCCAGGGAGAGGCATGAATTTTTGAATTATGATTGCTCAAAAGTCCCCCTCCCTATCCGAAGTTTGGATACAATTACTCTAAATTGGTAATTAATAGCTAAACTTTTAGTTTTGCAATTAACCGTTTGCGGAGACTATGCGTGACCTATAGTGTAATCGACGCATTTAGATTTACTGCAACTAAATAAAAAACTTACTGTAGACTGTTAGTTGTAAATAGCGTGAGAAATTGCATTCAATATTGTGTTACGTTACTGAGTCGCTCATATGAGAGTTGTATAAGGCGCCGTATTGAAGCATATAATACACAACCGGCACTATTCATAAGAACGCTAACAAACTGAGCATATTTACTTATCAACTGTTTTAGTTTGATTTAATCTTATGTGAAGTGCTACTTTCTCACAGTGGCTTAAAGCCGTTCGATAACCATTTTAACAATCATACATACTTCACATTGATCAAATAAATATTCATTCCCGTGCCAGTGCAGTAATATGCGTCCTATACAGGAGAAATAGTTACTTGTAAGAACTACCCCCCCCCCCCCCCTCCCCCCCCACCCCTCACTATTAATTATAGTCCCTACCTACCCAACATGGTAGCAACGCCGTTGACAACACTGATAATAATACTGGTTCTAAAATTGTTATTATAAAATATCCAAATATAATTTTATCATTAGGTTTATTAACATTTAGTCTCATGCGCATTTAGCTTATATCATATCATCATTATGATATTGTATTCTTGGTTAATTGCGATTTTAAAAAGAAAATAAAATAGATAATGTAATGGCGGTGATTATGTTTCTGATTGTTTTACTTAATTGTTTAGAAAACAAACTATATACACAAAATGCATCACATCGATATAAGAATATGTTACTAAAATACAACAGTAACCACAATTATATAATATTTAAACAAACGTGCTATGAGAGTTTCTGAGTTCTGTTTCTCTAAGAGTTAATGATGCTGTGGGATTACAATGTCTTAAATCACTTTAAGGTTTGCGATCCATTAACTGTAGACTTTTATCGTCGTCAATGATTTGCTCGATTCTAAAACGCTGAAAAATAATTAAAAAATAAATAAACTCCACTAAATTTGGGAAACTTCGAACATGCAGGATAATTTGAATGTTCAAACGACAGCTGTAAACTCACTTGTTTGATTTGGAGTAGGCCTACTGTCAAGTAATTGAAAACAATCAAATGCCGATACGAAACAACCACGTTGTTAATGACTTTATAATTGTTCAGGTTTTAAATTTCGTTTATAGTCCGGCAGATATATGGCGTTTTTTCAGTGAACCTTGCATTGGGGACCAGAGGCGGCAATAAACTCATCTTACACCAGAGGCGACAATAAACTCATCTTACACCGGAGGCGACAATAAACTCATCTTACACCGGAGGCGACAATAAACTCATCTTACACCGGAGGCGACAATAAACTCATCTTACACCGGAGGCGACAATAAACTCATCTTACACCGGAGGCGACATAAACTCATTTTACACCGCAGGCCACAATAAACTCATCTTACACCGGGGGCGACAATAAACTCATCTTACACAGGAGGCGACAATAAACTCATTTTACACCGGAGGCGACAATAAACTCATCTTACACTGGAGGCGACATAAACTCATTTTACACCGGAGGCCACAATAAACTCATCTTACACCGGAGGCGACTTTATACTTGTTCAGGTTTTAAATTTCGTTTATAGTCCGGCAGATATATGGCGTTTTTTCAGTGAACCTTGCATTGGGGACCAGAGGCGGCAATAAACTCATCTTACACCAGAGGCGACAATAAACTCATCTTACACCGGAGGCGACAATAAACTCATCTTACACCGGAGGCGACAATAAACTCATCTTACACCGGAGGCGACAATAAACTCATCTTACACCGGAGGCGACAATAAACTCATCTTACACCGGAGGCGACATAAACTCATTTTACACCGCAGGCCACAATAAACTCATCTTACACCGGGGGCGACAATAAACTCATCTTACACAGGAGGCGACAATAAACTCATTTTACACCGGAGGCGACAATAAACTCATCTTACACTGGAGGCGACAATAAACTCATCTTACACAGGAGGCGACAATAAACTCATCTTACACCGGAGGCGACCATAAACTCATCTTACACCGGAGGCGACAATAAACTCATCTTACACCGGAGGCGACAATAAACTCATCTAACACCGGAGGCGACAAAAACTCATCTTAGACCTGAGGCGACACAAATCTCATCTTACACTGGAGGCGACAATAAACTCATCATACACCGGAGGCGACCAAAACTCATCTTAGACCTGAGGCGACACAAATCTCATCTTCCACCGGAGGCGACAATAAACTCATCTTACACCGGAGGCAACAATAAACTCATTTTACATCGGATGCGACAATAAACTCATCTTACACCGGAGGCGACAATAAACTCATCTTACACCGGAGGCGACACTAATCTTATCTTACACCGGAGGCGACAATAAACTCATCTTACATCGGAGGTGACAATGAACCCATCTTATACCGGAGGCAACAATAAATTCATCTTACACCGGAGGCGACAATAAACTCATCTTACACCGGAGGCGACACTAATCTTATCTTACACCGGAGGCGACAATAAGCTCATCTTACACCGGAGGTGACAATAAACTCATCTCACACCAGAGGCGATAATAAACTCATCTTACACCGGAGGCGACAATAAACTCATCTTACACCGGAGGCGACACTAATCTTATCTTACACCGGAGGCGACAATAAGCTCATCTTACACCGGAGGTGACAATAAACTCATCTCACACCAGAGGCGATAATAAACTCATCTTACACCTGAGGCGACAATAAACTCATCTTAGACCTGAGCGACACAAATCTTATCTTACACCGGAGGCGACAATAAACTCATCTTACATCGGAGGCGACAACAAACCCATCTTACACCGGAGGCGATAATAAACTCATCTTACACCGGAGGCGTCATTAAACTCTCTTGCACAAACACCAACACTAAACTCGCCTTACACTCAATCCTTACACTTCAAGACCCCTGACACCGGAGGCGACACCACTAATCCCCTCTTACACAGGAGGCGACTCGAAATTATGCTTACACCAAATGAGACACTAAACTCCCCTTGCACCGGAGTTTAACACTAAACTCCTCTTACACAGGAGGCGACAATAAACATATTTTACACCGGAAGCGATACCAAACATATCTTATAGCGGGGAGGTCGACTAATCAGTCCTTTCACGTAATTACGCCTCTAAAGAACACTGGCCTTGAAGGTGCGGATGATCACGCGAAAGTCCTGGAGATAGTGAGTTGTGGCGGCAAATGTCGATACGCCGGTATATCATTCTTAATGCAACATGTCGATTACAGATAGATGCTTTCACTATAGGAAATCACTATATATATTTTAGAAGAAATATTTAATTGTTGGGTGGTGCTCTGGGCTCACCAACCTGTAGTCTGTCCAGGTGATCGTCCATTCTCCTGTCCTCTAGGTCCGGAGGTAGCAGACACTCTAGCCGTACCGCTTTCAGTGCCGTCGGTTGACTAGCTATCAGATACTCAATTTCATCATGGCGAACTTTCTGATAGCGCAACCGCATCACTCGAAGTCTATTACGGGCCTCAGCCGCTCTATATAGAATTAAAAATAACAAGAAATAGCTTATGTTCCAAATAATGGTTTGTTTAACACTGGATTTGTTTAACACAGATTATATATCTATAGATATATATTTTTATACATATACATATATGAATTAATGGACGATTAATATATACAATGAATGATTTTTAGATATCGATTGTATTGTTAATAAGCCCGACGTAGAGTGAGAGAAGGGAAGAAAATAGAACGAAAGAAATAGAAATAGAACTTTCATTTAATGTTTTGACTAACATAAAATATGAAGATGAGAGAGAGAATTGGGAACAGTTTCGAAGCAAAACTCAGTATAAGGTGGTGGTGTATTAAATGGTATATATAAATCCAAGATGATTCACTGATACCCCCCCCCCCCCCCCCCCCCCACCTATAAAGTTTAAAAGGGGGAAATATCGTTGCAATATAAATACTGTTTTCAACTGTCCAAGTTTAGTTGACATCATTTATAAAAAGATTCAAGTTGTAAAATTGGTACACATTTGGACGGAACAAATAGCATATTAGGGCATACACCCTAAATTGATTACTACGAGATTATATCTCGTAAGACTAAGATAGAGGGATATATAGAATACACTGTAATAGAGGGACTATCTAATATTCCATGGTATAACTCAAAGAATCTCCCACAGATTAAAGTTCTGATTTCTCAAATGGCCATTAAACTTTCAGAGTTTCGCGGTGACAGTAGTGTCTATTTGGACTGGACTAAAAACTATAAAAGGTTCACAGTCATCGTGTACGCAAAGTCCACACGTTTTGTCTTAATAATTCTTAACTTAAATTAATTTGAATTTAATTTACTTTGTAACACATTACATTATACTTACTTCAACTGTCCTATTAACTTCTCCTCACGTTCGTTTCCAAGACTTTTATCCAAATGGTGACTTGTAACTTGACTGAAACAGAATAAAATTGAACTAAATGAACCCTTAACCCTTTGAGTCCCATGGATCAACAGGTGATCCATGACATAGTGCGCCATGGATCAGATGTTGATCCATGACATTAATGTGTTTCTACGGGTCCATAGGTAGGTACAGCGCATAAATAATCACTCATTTCGAATAGCCCGCGCATTAGGCTTTCATTTGATACCTAAATAAAAGTCTGGATGTCATGTTCCTGCTCATGAACCGGTACAACACACCTACAACTGCAGTACTGACACTCTTCTACTTCAGTAATTGTGGGGCGTTTTCATTAATTTTTTAAGTAGGCCTAGTTAGGATGAGTAGGCCTGTTAGGAGGAAGAACCCTGTCAAGTATTATGGTTTTCACCGGGAAAGTGAGGATGAGGTGCTATCGGACGAAAGTGAAACTGGTGGCGATGAAAGCGAATCCGGAGGAGATAAAGGTGAAACCGACGATGATGAGAGTAGCAGTGGAAGCGAGAGTGACAGTAGCGATTCTAGTAATACCAGCACCAGTACTTCGACGTGGAACTTTATGGAGGCAGGAACCGACGCCTATGCTACGAACCACTTTATTCCTTTTACTGGAACGGTTGGGTTGGGTAGGAGGAATCGATACAGATGAAAGTGACGCAATCGACTACATGAAGCTGTTTCTAACCGATGAAATATTCGAAGCTATCAAAGACTGGACAAATAAACGGGCCAGACAGTTTTTTTTAGATGCTGCAGCAGCAGGTGTTGCTGGGAGTACCGGTACAAGTAGTTCTAGAACTTGGAAGGATATAAGCCTTTTAGAGTTGAAGAAGTTTATTGGATTAACCATGCAAATGGGTCTAATAAGAAAACCGGATATACGATCTTATTGGGCGACTGACGAATTAATGTCAACTCCATTCTTTTTGAATCCCGGGTCGATGAGCAGAAACCGATACCTAGACATACTCAAGTTCTTGCGATTAGCAGATCCTGACAATGTTATACCAGATAAAAGAGAAACACGCGTTAACGATTTTTTAAATATTGTGAACAAAAACTGTCAGATCTATAAACCGGATGTAAATTTAGCTTTAGATGAATCTCTCGTACTACACAAAGGTAGACTCAAATTCAAGGTATTTATTCGCACTAAACGTGCTAGGTTTGGAATAAAACTTTTTATCTTATGTGACTCCGAGGGATACATGATAAACTCGATGGTGTATTACGGTAAATCCTCGGAAATACCGCAGGTTGTTTCTACACCACCATTATCTCACAGTGAAAACATTGTAGCTCTCTTGTTTCAGCGCTCAGATTTATTAGATAAAGGCCACATTTTCCATGTCGACAATTGGTACTGCAGTATCCGATTAGCTGAGTTCTTGTTGGAACATAACACTGGAATTAGGGGAACAATCAGGCCTAACCGAGGTGTACCCCTGGCCTTGAAATCGTTTGCTCAGCAGCCGATCTAATCTAAATTTATGAGGAAAGATTCTATTTTGATTGTGAAATTTACTGACAAAAGGGATGTGTATTTTTTATCGACTGTCGACGACGCTGATCTGACTCCTATATCTCGCATTGTTCGGGGAGGTGATACTATCAATTATGATAAGCCAACGGCCATTGACCAATACAATAAGAAAATGGGAGGCGTAGATGTACAAGACCAACTTATTGCGTATTACAATCCGGTTAGAAAAAGCCACGCATGGTTTAAAAAAATTGGTTTCAGTTTTATGATGCGTTTACTAATCAATGCATTTCTTCTTTATAAACGGGAAAAGAACAGCAAAGAACGATTGGTTCCATTTATAAAGAAAGCAGTCCTGTGGTTGACTGGTATCAAGTGTGCGAGCCCATTGAAGCGTACTGCAACATCTTACCTGACAGACCAACAATCTACTTCACAAGATTCCGACAATTCGACGCTGCATTCAATAAAACTTCTACCCCCAACTAGTAAGGTGCATAAGCCTAGATATCGTTGTCGTGTTTGCTATGCAAAAGGTAAAAATGTACTTACACGGTGTTATTGCCCAGATTGTCCAAATAAACCCGGTTTATGTATTGGTTGTGCTGGTGAATGGCACAAAAATGTCGGTTTGTAATATAATAATGTTATCAAACGTATTATTAATAAATCTTCAATAATTGTTTACATTGTTTTACGAAAATATATATTATATTATATATATATATAAAATATATATATATTATATATATAAAATATATATATTATGTATATAAAATATATTATATATCTATTGTATATAATTGTTGTACAATATTGCCGATTCTATGTCAAAATATACGCTGTGAAAACCATATTTTGCCGGTGGTATTTTGGTCGGCGCACCATATGTTCAGAAATTTGTGGTATCGGTACTTAAAGGGTTAAAAACGTAATAATTTGATTGAGAGTTGTTGTTACTCGTAGATCGGCTCTTACTGACGTACTATTGTGGTAGGGAGTCAACGACCACTAGGTCAAACCCTCACATGCAAACTCCAAACCACAATCTAGGGAGTAATTTATCCAGTTACATCTATTCTATTCCAAACAGATGTACAAATATATCAGGAGCACCAATACAATTAACTAAGGATAGGTTGAATACTACAGAACAGCCCTATTAAAAGTCTCTTTGGACGAAAACGCACATCTACATAATTAGCGATGCTGTATGTGTTGT
This sequence comes from Nemertoderma westbladi, assembly GCA_032718475.1. NCBI lineage: Eukaryota > Metazoa > Xenacoelomorpha > Nemertodermatida > Nemertodermatidae > Nemertoderma > Nemertoderma westbladi. The sequence continues at coordinate 63,577 of JAUCBJ010003179.1, forward strand.
GTAAGCTTCAATATAGTTCGGTAGTATTCCCTTCGTGTATGCATTCACAGCTCACGCACTAGTGTACATAAGGGTTTAGTACAATTACTTACTACTACACTCTAAATGGGTAGCTCCCCTTTTAGTTTAGGTTAGTTACAGAACGATATTTTCTAACAGAGGTTACTGACCTATCGAACATGGCCAATCTCTGATGTACCGGAGTTACTTTAGTTAGTTACACGTTGCAATTTTTCAGTTTCTATATTTCCCAGATGTGCGGGCTGATGCGCTGCGCCTTTAAGTGTGTATAACTTAAAAATAAATTATACAAGTTTCGCCAGGCGTAATACTTATACTCCTTCCGGTAGACTGTCCTCAGGCTATAATCAGTTGTAAAACACGTTCGTGGGACGTCGAGCAGCACGCGAACTTGAGCATGTTCGAAATAAGTTCGATTTGATCTGGAGTCAAAAGTACGAGAGGTATTTGCCCGTAAGTTTAAAAAATAATGGAACTTTTTCTCTAGTATGACCATACAAAATTTGGTTGAAAAAGGTTAAAATCTTCAAAAGTTATTTACGAATCAAATTTTCATTACAGACAGACGGACAGACAGACAGACGGACATGAAATTTTGCCCTATTTACTAATTATAATTGTGCGCTAAGGCTCGCCTTTACTGCGTGGTTCTCCCCACATAACTGAATAATACGAAATTGCAATTCAAAATTCCCGCCTAAACAAATTGTAATTTTTCATATTATTATGTTGATCAACTAATTATAATAACCTAAGGTCGGTCTTCTGGGAGGAGTCAGAACATTCAGCTGATGATAACCGGAAGTTTGAAACCAAGGTACCGTGTACGAGCCCCAATAGGGTCGGTTGATGTTTTTCTCTATGGGGAGCCTTATCATGTAGTTATGTTATATACATTATATACGCCCCTTACTCACACCGCACAGATGAGTACAAAAGTCATTCAAACGCAACGTTAACATCAGTTAATAGTAAAAAGTATATCATTCTCTCCTCTCAAATCAGTCAATAAGGTATTTTACCCGCGCACCAATATTCCTCCACCTGTTGATTTATTCTTTTAAGCTAGCGCCACTGAGATATATAGAGTAGTGGGCATCCAATCTGCAGTACAATGAATGGTTGACTAGGTTAACCCTTCACTTTCACTCAACTTATAATTACGCATCGGAAGCAATTATTTATCGTTGGAGCTGGAATTATTAATTATCGTGTCAGAAATACATATGAGGTTGAAATGGAATGATTAACAATTGAAAGCGTCGGTTTATCGAGATATTATAAATTCTTAAACACTCAATTTCCTATTAATTAAGCGGCGACTTAGGATTAGATGGATTTGAATGGTCCGGGCACTTCCCTCTCGGCCAATCGTTTAAGCTGAAAACTGATTGGATGAACAATGAATTGGAATAACTAATACTTTATTAATCATTGCGCGGATTTCGTGAAAGGCACCCGGCTTGTCAAATGCTGACCGGGGAAATAATTAAACTCAGCATTATTTCCTTTGGCATAAATAAGTTTGCCTCACTTGGCGGTATCGATTGAGTTGGGCTGGGAGAGGGGCTTCCTTTCAGCCTTTAGTCAATCAATCGATTGAAAACCAACACAATTTCAAGAGATTAAAATATTAAGAGCTGACCTTTGAAATGAAGGAGTTCGTGGGCTACTTTTTAAAAGTTGGGAATACAGAGTAAACTTTTCGTCAAATGTGAACACATATATGTTAGTGCGAAATATATACCAAATATATCGGTGTTTGATCTAAGTGGGTGCCTCTCCTTTAGAGGATGGCATTTATGTACCATCGAGGGATCTGGTGTCTTCTGTAGTAACAGCCCAGGAACTGCCACCAAATGGCACCACAGGCTCTACTACTGCCCGGAACTCTGCTGCTGCTCAAATCTACAGATAAGGTTTGATTCCAGGTAATTTTCACACCTTTAATCATCTATTTTAATGCACACCATGCGTTAATTTATGTATGACTTGGAATCTATGTCATGAGTTAGGTTTTATTAAAAACTTCAATTTTGATTTTTATGAAGATTTGGTACCTTTTTATAACTCAGGCCTCTTGTGATGAAATAAACATTTGAAAGATGCGATGTTTCAATACGGATTCTCTAGTTTGTATCTTTGGAGAGTAGCACATCGAGTACCGTATTGAGTCTTCTTGATCCTAATGGACACACTTTTCTCACGCACGGTAGAGACAATATCACCTGTCCACCACTTCCTCTGCCACAAAACCTTAACGCGGTATTCAGCAATAATTTACATAATTTTTTAAAATTTCCTAAATGATAAATTATTAATCATAATACTTTTTAAAAAGTGCAGTTCATTCACCCTACGTGAAGAGGAAGGGACCACGAACGGGTTATAATTTGTTTTGGTGAATTGTCAGTTATCAGTTTTGAATAGAAATAAAATACCCAAATTGTTGAATTCAAAAACAAATTATGTAAATTACGATTCAACGTAATCGTGTGCAAGTAATTAAATTAAACCGTAATTAAAATGTCCATCGCTCTCTCGAGGTTATGGAGATATACGGACAGGTGTGGCGGGGTGGAAATATGTTGCAGAAGAGGACACGAGTTAAAATGATCAATTGTACCTGTGGATTTAGCGCAAAGCAATAATACACATGAATCATCCGGTCTCCAACAGTTTCCTTTGTTGCAGATCTTAGGTGAAATCCATTTAGAGATAATTGAGCGGCGGCTCGACGACTTCTGCCTTTCAAATATATAAGTGAGATCGTGTTGTTACTAGTGGGACTGCCAATATTACAAACAGACCAATATAGACAGGACAGCATACGGTCTAGATTCTTCTTAATATGGAAATTGACAACAGAACTACATTGACAACCAGGGAAACTCCCACAGTAGAAATATTAACTATACAATATTAGTTTCCCTTATTATTTGATGGATGGACATACAGACCAACAGACAGACATATTTACATACAGTCATACAGAAGTCTAGATTCAGACAAATTTAAAAGGTAACACGGGAAATAAGTTTACTGACGACCTAAATTACATCTTCTGTGAAATTTTAATTTGGATGTTGTACTTTCTTTTTATTGACCTCGAAAAAGAGTAACAATTAATTCATAGACAAATGTTTAAGTGCGTTTTTCTCGGAATTGAGTTTCAGAATCTAAACCAACCATCAATGTAGCCTGTCACATTATCTCGAGAACGGAAATAGATATCGCTTAGCTGTTTGCAGATTCAGAATCACTGAAAAATTGTAGTTACAATGAGATTAAAAAATAAAAATCGTCCCTCCCTACACACGGACCTACAGTATGTGTGTAGTAGGGCCTACACTGATTCTAGTGTTACTGCCACATATGTTGGTTTACTTTGACATGCTACAGTACTATTATATACTTCAGTCAGTCCACAACACCAGACTTAAATACTTACAATATTTTTTATTCAAAGCAATTTACGGATGTGGGGGGAAGGGGGTTATCTTCAAACGTTGCAAAATGACCCCCCCCCCCCCCCCCCCCCAACGCGATACCAAATACAAGTATATTGAGGCACGGACAAAACGAAACTGGTTTCTGTGTTCTTGGCTCTGTATTGTTTTGGTTATAATAACCTGCTAAAGCTACTTTGCCTTAATTTCAATTAACAATATTGATTCGGCCAGATAGGATTAAAAACTTATGTATAAAATATAATATTAATTTTACTGACATATAATACAATACACAAGTGTTTAAACGGGATCCAGTTCCTGACTTTTTGGAGCGGAATCCCGAAGTATAAGTAGAGTTAGTACAGTTTCAACATAATAGAGATATATTAATTAATTATCACATAATTTGCATGTCAGTAAACCACGAAGTCATCAATTATTGTAAAATAATTTTAATAAAACTTTATCTTACTAATATTTCATAAGTGTAAAATAAAGTGATGCAGCGTTGCTCAAAATCCGTTTTATAGATATAATGTCACACCTAATGAAAGCTTTAAGGAAATTTAATCCAAAATTTTAATCCCGATCCCGGAAATCCCGAAAAGTATGATCCCGTTTAAACAGTAATGGTAATGTATGTATACGATAGGATTATGAAACGTAGACAATAATTATTAAACTCAATGTTGTTATAATATTGTAATATATGGGTCAATGCCAACCATATTGACCAATGTCCCGTACGTGATTTTTGAAATTTTATTTAATTTTGAGATTAACTTTGATAATTTGCCATAGTGATGGTGAGAAAGCGCGATAATTTCTGCATATGAAACCAGAAAGTGCCCTAAAAATTTCTTGGCCGTTATTGAGAGAAACGTTCCGGAATGCAAAAATTGAGAAAATATTTTTGTCACGTATGGGAAATTTCTAAATATTTTTGTTCGTACTTTATGTCCAAATTCTTGAAAATTTGAATTAACAGTCGTTTAATGGTGGTATTGAGGTGTCCGACAAAAGATATCAGATCGAAGTGGGAAGTTTTCTGGGGAGAAAAAAATTAAAAATTCTGTCACTGAAAATAAATTGTTCAAAGAGTGAGAACACAAAGTTTAACTTTCTGGGAAACTTTGCCGTGAAAAGTGGGGCTAAAGAGGGGCTAATTGTTTTTTTCCTGTTAATAACAATGTGATACCTACACAAAATTGTTGCATATCGTCAACTGAAAACCGTTATTTTATATCAAAAAATTAATTTGAAAATGTAAATAGACAGTTTTTTGATGTCATGTATGGGACATATTGATGTGTAATATGTGATTGATATTATGATATGTAATATATGATTGAGTGATATTGATATTGACATATAGGAAGGGATTTACATGGAAACAATTATTATAAATTTTGACATTTATTTTCCAATTAATAACAAATCATAAAATTCTTCAAACAACTCCTCAGTACTAGAATTTACCTTCCCACTGCCAACTCCTGTTCCACTCCCAACTTCCATCCAACCCTCAACTACTGCCCCAATCTCAAAACCCTTTCAACAAATAGTTAATTTGGTAATAAATTAATTTGGTCTGTTGTCAATTAAGGGGGAATGATCAGGTTTCAGTTTATCTGTGACTGGTAAGCCCCCAACCATTAATTAAATGTAAGTACTTAATTGTTTTGACCATGATTAACTTCTGCCCCCAACACAATGTCAAGTATGGGACATCCGTCACGTTATGGGACATGGCAGTTTTTTCATCCTGGCCACATAAATTTTGACGTAGCAGTCTCACCGATACAACCCATAGATGGCAAAACTATCTGAGAAATGGATGTGGTGATCTAAATCTGCATCAGTTCGCATTTTCTGATAGAAAACCTCCGTTAAGCCAGGGACATTTTTTTGGACCATTTTGGACAAGCTCACGCAAATGTTTCAAATGCACTGATCAAACACCTAAAATTGCCAATATAACTGATTGATTCAATGGAAGAATATTAGTGGGAGTGTTAACACATCGGGTTAATGGCCTACATTTGACAATATGCTATTAAATTAATCATTTACCGAGTGTATGTGACACTGTTATTGTGTATGGACAAAAATCGGACCACGTTATTTTTTTTTGTATTTCTGATATCTCCAAATTACTACGAAGCTACGTTTATTTGTTCACATGAATTATACTCAGCAGGGATATTAATCCTTTGGCACCTGAATTGTAATTTTAATGGCCAAAATAAGCCCGTAATCACAATAACAAAATTTGAAAAATGTAAGTAACGTAAGTGAAAATTTTTTTCAAATTCGATGTAGCCTTTTCTATAACAAACTTTTGGTTGCAGTGTATCACAGCATGAGGGGACCGATTATTGCGTATCTGGCGATCTAATTATTAAATCCACCCGATCATTCATTCTCGAATGATTTACATTTTTGTATATTTTTTGTCCCGTACGTGACTTGGTCAATATGGTTGGCATTGACCCATATGTCAATGTTAAAATAATGTTGCAATAATAATGTCAAGCTGAATGAAACACGTGACATTCAAAGCCACCGCCGATATATAACGTTGTATTAGATAGTGGGGCAAGTGAAAAGTGATCTCCTCTCCTGCGTAAAATGGTTCCATGTTTTGACACTGTAATAGTGGAGAAGGGTTTATATACAACTACAGAAAAATGAGAAACAAGTTAAAAATTACACTTTCAGTACAATCTGGGTATTTATCAATCATACATGAGAAAAAAATGAGAAAGATTAAAAGTATGTAATGTAGTCCTAGCCCTTTACAGTGTGCTAAAAGTATGTAATGTAGTCCTAGCCCTTTACAGTGTGATGATTCGGGTGGTTTATTACACTAACGAGAGAAATGAGTGAGTGCAATCAAAGCTACGAGGATCAGAACATTATAAAGTGCTTTACAACAAATGTAGTTTTATTTCAATATTCTAACATAACGAAATTATTGTTGATGAAAAACAGCACATAAAACAAAGTATCAAAATGGTGTTTTGATATTTTTTTCCGGAAATTGAATAGAGCAACAAAAAGTTTCCACCGAATATTAAAAAATGCATCCATTCAATCGGAAATTATAGCTTATATTAGCGATTGCGATCTGTTGATATTTGTTAGCTAATATTTCAATTTATTAACAATAACATGATTTGTTTGCGAAGTTAACGAGTCGTTCGTATAGCAAATTCAAGTTCACTTTCATTGTAAAGTTACTCTCGTCTAGCGCTGTAAAGTTACTCTCGTCTAGCGCTGTAAAGTAGCTCTCGTATAGCGCTGAAAAGTTACTCTCGTCTAGCGCTGTAAAGTTACTCTGGTCTAGCGCTGTAAAGTAACCCTCGTCTAGCGCTGTAAAGTAACTCTCGTCTAGCGCTGTATAGTTACTCTCGTCTAGCGCTGTAAAGTAGCTCTCGTCTAGCGCTGTAAAGTAACTTTCGTCTAGCGCTGTAAAGTAACTCTCGTCTAGCGCTGTAAAGTAACTTTCGTCTAGCGCTGTAAAGTTACTCTCGCCTAGCGCTGTAAAGTAACTTTCCGTCTAGCGCTGTAAAGTTACTCTCGTCTAGCGCTGAAAAGTAACTTTCGTCTAGCGCTGTAAAGTAACTCTCGTCTAGCGCTGTAAAGTAACTTTCGTCTAGCGCTGTAAAGTTACTCTCGTCTAGCGCCTTAAAGTTACTTCTCTATTGAATGTGCAGCTGTGATGTAATCTATAGTTATTAATTAATGCACAGTTATAATGTGAAACATAAAAACTCGCTATTAATATTACTAGCGGCGTTAAGAAATGTTGAAATTTTGGAATAAAACACTAAACCGCATTGCACTAATATAAGCTGGTTAAGGTAAGATTAATTATTGCATCAACAATAGCAAAAGCAAAAGCAAGCCATGGGAAATTGCCAACGTAAATCTATATGATTTTACTCAATACTTTACGGGCTGAAACAAAAAGGAAACTAATTAATACGAATATTATTATATAGAACCGATTTACTCGTCTTTGCAGATAACTACTGAAGATGAGAACAGTTGACAGTAAATATCTTACTTAACTGATAGGCCTATAGCGTAAAGAGTTGTACAATGAAAAATGTAAATAAAAATTATGAGTTAATTTTTGGAAAAAACAATAAACCGATTTCGCCTAAACAAATTTCTCATCGGAATACTCCGTTGGTGTACAATACAACAATAAGCATATAATAATAATACTATTGCATAGATAAAGTATTAAGTAAACCGGTACCTGTATAAAACTGGAAGTTCGTTAAAAAAAACTGTCTCCCCTTCTAAGTTTCTTTGTTGTAGAAGGTTCTGCGAGGTTGGTAGGAGCTTTCTGTCGCTTCGGCCGACCCAAAGTTTCCAGGGTATCATGAAAGGAAACCTGCGAAGCGCTGAAAGATGTTTTAGAAACTCCAGAAGCTAACCCATCATCAACATCTTCCTCACCAGCCCCACGCCGCCCAGACTCTATTTGCATCTTCTTTGGACGACCACGACTTGGTTTCTTAACCGTAGATTGTACCGGCACCGGCACCTCCGAAGTCTCCATAGTAAAGTCCATACCGGTTTCATCGTAGTCAACGATCCTGGCGGCTTTCCTTCCTTTGCGTTTCTTCGATTTACGTTTAATAAATTCCGGACTGGAATCCACAGAATCGTCGAGAGATATTGCAAAAGCCGACTGAGTTTTCGATATTATTTTCAACCCATGCGGGAGTTCTATATCCACAGCCTGGCCTATCGCAAGGTCGGGGACCACAATCGGAAGTGGCTGGACGTCAGTTGCAGCTGATACGAATCCAGCAACCGCACTTTTGGCTTTAACACTTTTCGTTTTACGAACATGTTTAGTTCCGGTTACAGTCTGCTTTTGTATTTGGTCAGTAGCGACACTCCCAGAAAGCAGAAAAGTGTCGGACACTTCCTCAACGGGAGTCGATTGGCCGGCTGTCATAGTTTCCCCTTGCTTCCTCGGCTGATAAGATTCCCCTAATTTCCCCGGCTGATAAGTTTCACCTTGTTTCCCCGGCTGAGAAGTTTCCCCTAATTTCCCCGGCTGATACGTTTCCCCTTGTTTCCCCGGCTGAGAAGTTTCCCCTAATTTCACCGGCTGATAAGTTTCCCCTTGTTTCCCCGGCTCAGAAGTTAATTTCCCCGGCTGAGAAGTTTCACCTTGTTTCCCCGGCTCAGAAGTTTCCCTTAATTTCCCTGGCTGATAAGTTTCCCCTTGTTTCCCCGGCTGAGAAGTTTCCCCATTTTTCCCCGGCTCAGAAGTTTCCCTTAATTTCCCTGGCTGAGAAGTTTCCCCTTGTTTCCCCGGCTGAGAAGTTTCCCCATTTTTCCCCGGCTCAGAAGTATCCCTTAATTTCCCCGGCTGAGAAGTTTCCCCATGTTTCACACGCCTGTAACTCTTTTTCTCTTTTAAGGAACCAACTTTGTCGACACGAACTGGGATTGCTCTCGACGTTTTCGAATCTTTAGATTTCGTCGGATTTTTCGTTTTGACAACCGGTTGGGTATGTGACCTTCCGAGATTAGTAGACTCAACTACGGTGTCAGTAACAACGCCATCCCTAATATCAACAGAATCGTCGCTTATAGGAACGGGAGGGAGTTTCCCTAGAGATTCCGGACTACCGACTGGTGTCATCACATCGTAGGTCTGGTCGCCACGTCTGTTACCGACAACGAATGTGGCGGATGCCGCCCCCAACTTGCCAGTCTGTCGAGAAGGACTACACACAAAGGTATCACCTTGTGCGGGCGTCGATGCTTCACCATGGGAAACAACAAATGTGGAGATGAGGCAAGGTTTAGAGAACGGAGTAGGTAAATCGAAGGGGATGGAGGTATTGGACTGCCCTCGGAACCTGGTAATGGAACTAATACGCGGATTCTCGTTGGTGAATCCACGACCCCTGGCCACGGTACCAACAGGAGTCGATGAAATCAATGTATCGTTAGCGCTCTCTACCATCGACGTGTCCATTATATTTGATTCCAACATCGTTGCGTCGTTTACTTCATTCGAAGCCACGCTTTCCCCAAATATATGACTACCGGTGCCGGTACCATTAGAGGCGAATATACGTGACTCCCTTCGTAAAGATTGGGACTCCCTTTGACCCGATTGGGACTCCCTTTGTCCCGATTTAGATTCCCTTTGTCCCGATTGGGACTCCCTTTGTCCCGATTGAGACTCCCTTTGTCCCGATTGAGACTCCTTTTGCCCCGATTGAGACTCCTTTCGTCCCGATTTGGACTCCCTTTGTCTCGATTTGGATTCCCTTTGTCCCGAATTGGATTCCCTTTGTCCCGATTTGGATTCCCTTTGTCCCGATTGGGACTCCCTTTGTCCAGATTGGGACTCCCTTTGTTCCCATTGGGACTCCCTTTGTCCCGATTGCTCCCTTCGACCAGTTTGGGACGCCCTGCGACTAGAATGCCCTCTGCTAGTACTCATCCTATCACCTATGTTGGACACATCCACCAACTCCTCTCGCCCAACCATTCGCTCCGCGGTTTCACTACCCTGGCTGTGGCTCTCACCATCCTTCTCCCCTCCCATAACGGACAAATCTTTATTACCGAAAATATTCCTGGGAATCTCGTAGGCTCGAATCGGAGTTACGGCAGGTGGATTGATTGGTGGCACGTTCTCCACGTCTAGATGATCCGACGTCACGCCCTTAGCAGCAACGCGTTGCGACGACTCCTCCCTTCCTCCCGACATGTC
>JAUCBJ010003180.1:0-43728 GCA_032718475.1 Nemertoderma westbladi
TATTTTATGTAAATTTCATACTGCTTTATGAATTTGGAGGGGGGGGGGGGGTGTTCATATGAACCCCCCCCCCCCCGGGACTAATGGGGTAGGAAAATATGCCGGGACTGAGAGGGTTAAAGAGCAACACGACCGAATACAGCCGAACATACTCCAAAAACTGACGAACAAAATCGTACAGTCGAAAAATAATAGAGTTATTAATGTTCAAAATTGGACACTACAGAAAAAAGAGCGACAGAACGACAGGTTCATTAATGGGACCCATAAGCTAAGGCTCACCTTACTTCGTGGCTCGCCCCACATAACTTACGGTTGACAGTAGCGCTGGTCCCAGATTGCATTCGTGTTGGTTCTTGAGATTGTGATGCGCCCGCGATCCCGGGGACAGTTTCCCCACCGCTGGATGAAATCGCGGGACTTTTGGAGACGTAAAGTTTGGAAGCATATAACTTTGTGTGGTGTGATGATATTACTTTAAAGTAAAAAGTTTTAGATACAACATTTATTCCTCTATTCAAATATGCCACACACTAATGCTGAAATATAATATTTATATACTATAATTATGTTTAAATTGATTTTAAATTGATATTAAATTGATTGAATTTTAAATTTCCCTCCTACAATAGTTCAGCAATAATATGACAGTTTCAGAGACAGGTCAGTTTACAAGTCATTTTCATGGTCATAAATAATAATATGAAAATTAATTTTTGTTTTAAGATAAAGAATAATAAATTTTAGGAAAAGTAACGGAATTTCACTTGCAATAAATGTGGTTTGGCTTTGAACCAAGCAATCAAATAAAGTGCGTCTCCAAAAGTCCCCCCCCCCCCCCCCCCCCCCCCCCGGTATGGATAGGGTTAAGGTGTGCTACAAGAAAAGGCCATAGCAACCAGCAAGTTGGATGGCAGTCTGTTAGAAAGACCGGTAAGAGTAGGCCTACACCAATAATAAAATTGTACCTACCGCTAATCTGTTCCGGTAATCTGGTAATCCAATAATTGTATAATAGTAAATTTTTCTAGTCATTCAGCCATTGTTTAGGCCTATTGAGACTCTACAACGTTTATTGTCTGATTGTTAATACAGTAATAAGGTGAGTTTTATATTTTACATTTTTACATATTCTGCATTACATAACGTACCTTTGCAGCTAATTGCCTAGCGTGAGTACCGGTAAGTTGTATTCCAGTATTCGTTCCCGTTCATATGATTGGCTACTTTTAATTAGCACATACCGGTATCAGGTATGGTTTAAGTGTGGTAAGTCATCAGAAACGGAACAGGCAATGTCAGTACACGACATGCACGTCGCCAATATAACGGTAACCCGATCCAATGAGGAGTCTCTTCAGCTGAGGTATGTCCCAAGGGACAATGTCCAGAACGAAGTCCTTTCGGTTCAACCATGATCCGTAATTGTCCCTCGTCGCCCCCCCCCCCCCCCCCCCTTACTTTTTTTTTTTACTTATTCGTTAGTTAGATACGTTAGTTAGATACATACAATTTTTTAGAAAAATTAAAAATTATAAATAAGTAAAAGTAAGTAATAAATTAACAGGGCAATACTAATACTGCCAAATGTACTTATCCGCACGTCGAAATTCCCACCTTGCTGGGATTTCTGTATATTTTCCACCGTGCTCCATAGCCCTATTGGTTCAAATGATTAACAGGAATATTCGTAATTGAATTATTAATCTGAATATATTTAAAATATATAAAAAACTACCAGTAACCAAACGAAAATTACTCACTTTAAATTACTATTTTATATGTTATTAACCCTTAGTAGTAAAATCTGAAACGCTGATTACATTTTTATAGCCCAAAATAAACTGCGGAGTTGCGGGCCATTTATTTTATTAAATATTTTTATCATTGATAGGTAATAAGACTTTTTGGATTGCATGTTTTTATGCTATATGGTACTTATATTTTTTGCTCCATATACTTAATACATTAGGCCCTATAATTCTTATATGCAATACTTATATGCACTACTTATGTAGCACTTTTATGCCCACTTTGAAAAGCTCCTCAGTAATGACAGGGTATTGCCTGATAAGTTTATAGAAGTAAAAGTGTCTGAGTCTGTACTCCCAGATATTCCCATTGGCGATATCTCCTTTGCAGAAGTGAAGGCTGCTGCAAAGAGCATTAAGACCAATTGTGCCAGTGGAGTAGATGGTAATCCCCCTGAGGTCTTTAAAATACCTGAGTGTTTAAAGCTCATCTATCCCATCATAGTAGACATGTACCGAACAACAAGGGTCCCACAAGAAATAAAAACAAATAAGTTGGTGCCAGTTCCCAAGTAAAACACAACATATCTCTCGAATGGAGATTTATTTACTAGTAAATAACACAAATACTATTACAGTTTTAAATCGTTGGAACGATATCGTTAATCTGTGGTAGCAGAGATTTGTTGTATTGATCAGCGAGATAGAGAACCATTGGGTTCTGTATTATGGATTCGCTACATTTAGCCTCGGATCTCTCCCCTGGCAGCTGTACAACCAATCTCCCGTTGATGGTGGCACAGCCCATGATGTAAATCCTACGAAAATTTGCTAAAAAGCCCTCCAACTCATTATTGTTACACACAGCCTCAAAATATTTTCGGTGTGAATTAGTTTAGCGATGCCCTCTAACTTAGTTAGGGTACTAGGTAGATACTCTGCCCAATTTGTTATACCATCGGATTCGATTAGCTGCATGGCAAGGCAAAAGAGTGGATAATACTCGCAGTTTGTATACGGATTCTAGACAGACCACGATTATGTCTGACTTTAACAGGCCATATCCCCAGTCAATAACAAATAACTGATATATCAGCCCTCACGCCATCTTCCGGCTCCTTGTAATGGAATATCGTACAATCGTGGTAAACCTCTTTGGCTTTTATAGCAGCAGAACGACTAACCATCTGAAACACAACAAGGGGTAATTTCGCTGAGTCACTTGTTAAATGTGCTGGGCACTTTATTACGGCCCCATGGAGCATTTGGGTACTCTCGGTTCCCACACCTTCAGCAGTAATTATAGGCAATACCACAACCCCATCATTTTGGTTGTACATGTATGAGGCGACTGGGCGTAACATCGCCTCATACATGCTTATGAACTCGTCCCCTATGCTTGGGCTAAATGTCGAAAGTATTTGGTCGCTTATATTAATGGCCTCATCATCAACAGTATTGTACGATTTACGTCCTATAGACGGGGGTGTCCCTTCGGGATTGGCGCAGCCGAGATAGGATACAAATTCCTCTATTATAGGGTCAGCTTTAGCTGACGGTATTGTGAAATTATGAAGCGTCATCCCCTCGTCGATGAAGACTCGCTTTCTAGATTCTTTTGCGCGTCCGACGCCAAATAATTTCTTCTCTGCTCTAGACAGTAGATCGTTCGACCTTCTTGGCTCTTTAATGTTGTTCACCCAATAAGGTAAATACCTTCGTACAGTATCCAGATTAGGAACTAGACGCGATAATAGATTCTCACAAGCCTTTATGTTTGTTGTGTTGGTCTTTAAGGGTGCCTTCTTCATTCCGAGTGGGAACATTGTCTTCCATTTAATTTGACACCCCTCATTAAGCGGGGTTTTATTGGCATGCGTTAATAGATCGAAAGATTTCCTAGGAGTGTACATACTTTGGAGTGCAATTCGAAGATATTCATTCTTCAGATCCATCCTCTTAGCCAGGCACCTTGGGGTCTCCTTGGTTGGGTCTACGGTCTGTTGTTTAGTAGTGGTAGCACTTCTTTAGGCATCTCAAGAACCTGCGGGACCTCATTGGCCCGGGCTGTAATACGTATCCGTGCACAGTCATAGTCTGACAGCTGCAGTTTGATTTTAATGAGTGCATCCTTGATATATGAGATCTGCTGGTTGTTTAACGAGTCCACATCGCCGGCCCATAATTTCCGGCTTAAAGAAATCGACAGCTATTATAGCAGTGATGTTCCTCACGCCTTTAACTATCAATGTCTCTAGTTTTTGGTTGTAGGACCGTGTTGAATTCTCCACATAGGATATTGCCACCTCTATCAATTGTGGCTCGACCTCCAATTGTGCAAGAACTTTGTTCCTATTGTATTCCGTCCCATTGTCGATGAGCCCCTTTTTGATCAAATCAGGCATGTAATCCATTAGTCTTTCTTCCCATCCCGGAGGAGTATATAGCCGACGCGTTGAAATAGATGTCCCTCTGTCAAGACCTTCTAACACAACATATTCATTGACTATATGTCCTTTCTCCAGACTACCTTTTATCGTAAAAGAGTCATGTATTTGAGAGCACACTATGTAATGAACGCACCACATCCACTTCATAAGGGACTGCTGCTCCTCGTTCCCCCTAAACCACCCTGGTCGGGTGGTGTCCGGAATTAGTGTAAGAATGCCAGCAGGTAAGGTGCTGAGTAGTTTAGATATGTTTTAATTAACCTCTTGCTATTGCTGGGTAATTAATTATGCCCAAGAAGGGCAACCTAACACTATATGGTTCTTTTCGGGGAATCTCATTGATCTCGATTGCTGCAAAGCTATACAATAGGATTCTATTAAATCGCATCAGGGATCCCATTGAGAGACTGCTCCGTGGAAATTAGAATGGGTTCCGTAAAGGTCGTGGGACCATGGAGCCCATTTTGGCACTTAGAAGGATAATTGAAGAATTGTCAAAAAAGAAAGACAGGCATCTGGCTGTTATCTTTGTTTTTGGCACTTAGAAGGATAATTGAAGAATTGTCAAAAAAGTATTACACATATTAAACAAATATTCAGATTTAGCTTTTTTTATTTCCCGTTGGACAAGGTTTCTATATTTGCAGTAATTATTATAATCAGCTAAAACACGGTATTTCCTAAATTTATACAAAGAGTTATCTGTTTTTCTGTATATTACTAAGAATACCCGAGGTCATCCAGGGCTCAGTGCATTGTTTAAGACTAATTTCTTTAATTGGTGCTACAGTATTAAGTGCCTTTAGAAATATATCTTTAAAAACAGTGTATGCAAGGTTAATGTCAGCGGCTTTAAAACAGGGTTCCCAGTCAGAATTAACTAACAAACTTAAAAAGCGTTCCTTGCTGTAATTTTTCATAGACCTAACTGTTACTGTTTTATGATCCCCGAAAAAAGATTTTTGTGTCTTTCTTGTGCAGAAAACTATAAAATGATCGCTTAGACCTAAAACCCCCGATTGAGAAATAATATCGGTATTATTACAAAGGATGTGATCTAGTAAAGTAGAAGTTTCACTGGTAATTCTGGTAGAATCTCGTAGGTATATCTAGTCTATTTAGACTCTCCAATACAGTACATAGATACAGTACTCGTTCAACTAACTACAAGTAACAAATATTTCATTCCTAGATTCAATACAGCTAGGGGCCAATTTTCGATACAATACCAGGGCCCTGTAATTTGGAATGAAATTCCAAACGATATATGCATCTTTCCTAAGAAATATCAATTCAACCGAGCTTTGAAATCGTGGCTACTATCAGAACATTACATAATTAACATTGAAAATTTGCCTTCTATCATTCTATTCTCTTAATCACTGCTATGGACATCTTTCATTCTCAAAATTTTTCTATATAGGTCTATATAGGATCTATATCGGTACAAATGACTAATCTACTGTAATAACTAAATAAACAGGTGTTTTGTTTCATCACTAGTCTTAATAACCCCTAATCATCACTCACTGCTCCTGTAGCGCTGTAGTTGTGTTTGCATGATCGATTATAACAGTAAGCTATAGATAGATTATAGACCCTAGATATATAAACAAATCAACTATATATTATTATTACGGTATCACAATCACCATGGCATATTGTGTGATTATATTCACAACTGATCCGGATCATCATATTAATGTCGAATATACTGGGGTTGTTTGCACTACGTGGCTGCAGCCAGGTCATAAAACTGTGGCTTACCCTGATTCAATCAGAGAAGTAATAGGAGTTTTTAATGATCTGATGTCTAAGCCGTTTTCAGATTTGAAATCCGCATTATTTTAAATTATACTCTAGATGCAATAAAATACAAATTTCTTAAATTTTTAGCGAGGGGGGTTACCCCCCCCCCCCCCCCCCCCCCCCTTAATATATAACAAATAAGTGAATTCATTTTTTAAACAAAAAAATATGATCACTTCAATCAGTCAAATGTACTATACATATTTGCACATAAAATATAAAGCACTCTATCTATTATATTTAGATGAGTTCCCTAAGGACAGAAATATAATTGTCCTTTGTTTTAGCTAATTTTATTAACTCAGTAAATTTCGTATGTAATGGCTCATGTAAGTCTTCCATGAGCTCCTTAATCCTCAACGATAATTCCGCTTTTGCTTCGTTACATACTGTAACCACAGTAACCACTTTCTGACCAACTCGAGATACTGTTTCAACATTATTTGGGTCCATGGGAAAGCCGGAATCATCTCAGAAGTTCCAACAATTAGCAGGTTTATCTTTCAGATCAGTTGTATGAAAAATATTTTCAAGTTTATCGTAAAAATCATTGATGATGAAAGGGTTTTTTATTGCACTGACTCTCCCTGCTTGCATTGTTTTAGTTTTTTACTGCTTAGTTTATTCCGTGCCATGAACAATTGTAGCCAATCCCTTCCAGGACACCATATAGTAGAGGTGCCATGCTTATAAATTTTCCCATTCCAAGCATACAGTAAGTTTCAACAATCCCGTGAATTTGCTTTTTTATCAGGGCAAAGCCCATTGCAGCCATGCTTTCCATACAGTTTGCTAAATCTGATTCCTGGGCATCACTTAATATTGAATGTCTTCCTTGGCTTCCTATAATACGCAATATAATAAAATAAATAACTCTACTAACTAATGCTAACTAGCGGTACCACGTACCCTCTTACTACTCTAACTCTACTAACTAACAGTACTACATACCCTCTTACTGCTCTAATTCCACTAACCAACACTAACTGGCGGTACCATGTACCTCCTAACTAACTAACTTACTAACTCTAATTATTTTTTTTATTTTGTTTAATTTTATGTGTGGGAAGGGCGTCTCGCCCTCAATCCCACCCCCCTCAGTCCAAAACTTGGACGACTAAATGCTACTAAACACCACACTAAATCAAGGTGCCCCCTCTAGCAGACAGCATTTCCCTACAGCTCTCCTGTAGGTTTTCCTGTCTTTCGCACCTATCTTGCCACCTATACGCACTTCTACCGATCGGACTCTTCCGTCCTCATCGGAGAAGTGCCCATAACTCTCGCCAACCGCCATTGGTTGTTGATGATGGTATCATCCGTGATGATCACGAGATCCCACTCTCTTAACTCTCTGTTCGTGTTCCTCCACTTGCTTCTTCTATGAAGCGTGGGTAGGTATTCCTCAACCCACCTCCTCCAATACTCTGCGCTTATCGCCTTAGCGACTTTCCAACTCTGGCGGGAGTGTATGTCATCTGGGTCTACACCCCGCATATCGATGGTCGCTGGCCTTTCCATTAGAAAATGGCTGGGCGTCAGCACATCTAGTGACTCAGGGTCATCATTCTCCGGATATAGCGGTCTGCTATTAATGATACCCTCACACTTCGCAAGTACTGTTCTCAGGACGTCCTCCATAACCATATGGGTGTTCATCAACTTCGTCATAAGACGCTTCGAACTACCCACGAGTCTCTCAACGCATCCTAGTGTATGCGGTGCATACGGTGTCCTCCTCTCCCACTTTACTTGTCGTCGTCTCATGGCTGCCCTGACTTCCTCCCCTTCTAAGACGTCCAAGGCCTCTGCCATCTCGTTCTCCGCTCCCACAAAGTTGGTTCCGTTGTCGGAGTATATTACTGCGATCGTCCCACCTTTGCGGTCTCTGAACCTCTCTAAGGCATTAATGAATGCCGATGCGGTTGCATCTTGGGCGAGTTCTATCCCTACCGCCTGCGTGTTATTGCATACAAAGATGATACTGTAGCGTTTCTCCGTGTGCCGCATCACCTTGATCTTTATCAGCCTGAACATGTCCACACCGCAATGCGTAAATGGCGGGTCGTGCTGTCTTACCCTACTCGCCGGTAGTGGTGCCATCTCCTGTATGGCTCGCTCCTTCTTCGCTCGTCGGCAGGTTTGGCACTGCCCCACTACCGCTTTTACCTTCTTCCTCAACTGTTTGACCCAAAAGTTCCTCCGTATTTCCGTAAGGGTTCGGTTGGTGCCCCCGTGCAATATCGACTTGTGGGAGTCCCATATAATCTGGTGGACTATTGGCGATCCTGTGGGAATGATGATGGGTTTCGGTGGTACGACTATGCTGTTGTTGTATCCCACCCTAGAGTTCATTACTAGAATCCCGTCGTCATTAAGTTGTGGCGACAGCGTGATCAGCTCGCTGTCCCGTCGAAGATGCTGTTGTTTACCGACGCGTTCCACCTCGTTGCCATAGTTCTTCCGTTGTTCATAGCGGATTACTGCTTTGGCCGCTCCTTCCAGATCTATTGTTGTCCTAATCTTCATGTCTTTGCCAACTCCCCTGAGGAAATTCCCGAAGGCTCTCCAGTACGCCACTAATTTCTTGGTCTTGTACCAACTAGAGCTGTAGCTGAGGAGTTTATCCGTTGGGTTATCGCACAGTTCTCCTGGTTTTGGTTGCACGTCCCTTATCTCCCTCACCATCTGGGAGTATATCTCTTCTCCCTCTGAATCTCCTTCTTCATCCTCCAATACTGCTTCTCCTGAGCCCGGGTCCACCTTTCTCATCGGCGGCCAGGCCTCCCTGTCGCTCAGAAACTGTGGCCCGTGTTGCCACAATACTTCCTTTTTTAAGAAAGTGTGGCATGCCACGCCCCTCGATAACAAGTCCGCTGGATTCTCGTCCGTTGGGCAGTAGTGCCACCTTTCTAATTCTGTGGTCGCCCTTATTTCGTCCACCCTATTTGCGACGAATATAGGGTATCTCGTCTTCTCATTATGTAACCAGCCAAGTACTACCGTGGAATCCGTCCATTAGTGTGTCTCCACTATGTTGGGAATAGCGTCCATTAAGTAGGCTGTGGCCCTAACTCCTAGTCTCGCTGCTGTTAACTCGAGCTTCGGAACCGATGCTGAATCTGGTGGCGTTGACTTCGCCTCGCTGAAGGCAAGTCTGGGTTTGTGAGGCCCCTCTCGTTGTACTAAATAGAGTGCCGCTCCGTATGTCTCTAGTGACGCATCGGAGAACATGTGCAGATCCAGATTCGTCATGTCCCCATCCGGGAAATACACTCGTGGCATGCTGTATGTTCCCATATGCTCCAAACCTTCTGTCCACTTACACCACTGTTTCCTGATCTCTTCTGGTACCTCTACGTTAGGGAGTGTCAAAAAATTTTTATTTTCGATAATAAAGTTTTCCTATCAGAAATGGGATGCCAAATTTATTAAAAATAACTACAAAACAAATGAAAACTTTTAATTTTTACATTTGACCCCCGCACGAGCCAACTTTGTTTCGAACGTTTTTTCGAAAATTTAATTTTTTGGAAATTTTTTTCCTTTGATATTTCAACTTACCCATATTTTATAGCATTCACGGTTTATTAGTTATGTGTAAGAAATTATAATTTTCCAATTTCACATATATTCTACCCCCGCACCTAGCCACCAAAGTAGGTAGTCGCTTACTCAACAAATAATAGGCTTATCTGCAATATTATAATATTAAGCAGGAAATTTGAAACGGAAACGTTTCTGATTTATTCATAAAACGAAATAGTAATGTGCACCGGTAGGCCTATGCCTTTTCATACTTCACTACTAACTAATGTGCTAGTGTCTTACGTAGAGTAAATTAGATCTGTCAAACTAATTGTTAATAATTATTACTATGCTGCGATCTAAATCTACTTATGATTTTTTTGGTGTCTCATTAGAATTAAAGGGCTCGGTTTTACCAACCGGATTACAATGTATAAATGTTTCTGCGCGAGCAGAAAGTCAATGGGGTCACAAATACAGACGAGGAATGTCGTAGTTGCGCTGCTTCAGTTCTTCAAATTTGGGCAATGGCAGGAATTCCGGCAGTTTCCTCGGTGACTCGTCTTGGTAGTCGCATCAAGGAACTCTTTGATCGTAGTCGTAAACTTAAAGAAATTCCCGTTTCTCGCAGAACCAATTTGGCGGTCAAACAACAGTTTGCCAAATATGAAGCGGAATTGTCTAAACTATTGGATGTGGCCGTTTGTAAATGCTATTTTGAAAGTAAATGTCTGTGTAAGCCGAACGACAAAGTCCCTGAATGTGAACGAAACTTCTTATTAGATCAACGCGGTCAACGAATAATGATAATTTCCAATGCGGTAGATGTTACTGAATCGAAAATACGAGCGCAAAGGAGGAAGCGTAATGAATGTTCTATGTCTGGAGTCTCCCATATTAGTTGCGTATCCCTGGGCGATAGTGCTATTTTAGACAGTGGTACAGATAGCGATAATAATGAAGCAAATTCTGAATTATCCTGTTGCGAAAACTCATTGGAGAAGGTAATATTATACCAACCTACAACATCCACTCCAATTTCTAAAAGACTTCGTCTAACAAACGTTGCAGAAATCTCTGATAGGTATAATCTTAGTAATCGCGCTGCTGCTGCAGTTTACAATTCAGCAATATGTGACTCCGGGTCATCGGCAGATATTGTTGATCATAATAAGATCAGAAGAGAGAGGCAGAAACTTAGACAAAATCTACAAATCGGATGCGGTTTAATTCAGCCCATTGGCTTGTATTTTGATGGACGTAAAGACCCCACCTTAACTGATGGAGGGCGGCAGATAATTAAAGAAGGGCATTTCGTGCTTGTTGGGGAACCTGGCTCTGCCTATTTAGGCCACGTGGCTCCAGCGACAGGAGCATCAGCTGATGTTACTTCTGCTATAATGGACTTCATCGATTCTAGGTTGGTAAGTTGTTGATATACTAATGTACCAGTATATATACTATGTAGTAAATAAATATTGTAAATAAATAAATAAATATGTTGGTATGTTGGTGATATACGAATGTATGCTGTAGTAAATAAATATTGTATATAAATAAATAAAAAAGTAAATACGAAATTAAAATTCGGAATGTAGGCTACTTTTAAAGTTTTAATCTAAAATCTAGAAACGTATAAATATATAAATAATTATATAAGTCAGTGTAAATGTGAAATGAAAATATGGACGTCGGACGTTACAAATGTATGTATATACTGGTTGGTACTTACTGAAATAATAAACGTACCTATAGAGGCCTATAATGTATAGGCCTATAATAGGCGTATATATTTAGGCGCATTAAACTCAAACTGAAATGAACTACCGAAAAATCTAAATACAGTAGGCAATAGGAAAAGTTATGTAGAGGTATAACGGTATTTATTATTTAAAAATTATTGTTTACATTGATTTTTTTCAGTTGGATGCGATAGCACCAGCGTTAATACTGGCTGGAAAAACGGAATAATTGTGAACCTCGAACGGAAACTAGAAACACCACTTCAACATGCGATATGCCTCCTTCACATCAACGAGCTTCCACTTCGACATCTGATAATAGAACTTGACGGTACTACAACAGGAAGCAACACATTTTCGGGTCCAGTTGGGAAACTCCTTCATAATTGTCACAAATTTAGCCCTGTTATATTTGAGCCTATTATCAATAATAATTTTCCCGAACTTGAACAGTCTGTTTCTTCCAAACTTTCGAGTGATCAGCGATATTTATTTGATATCTGCAATGCAGTAATATCTGGAGAACTATGTGAATCAACCGCCAATAAAACTCCAGGACCTATCAGTCACTAGGACTGCGTCAAGAATCCTTCGGCTTTATGTATCTACTGAAGATCCATCTGATGTACTTTCCCGTCTTTCTTATTAGGAGCCCGCTTGACAGCGGGATACTTACTGTAAGAATCTCAGGGATACTTTCTGTAAAAATCTCAGGATACATTACACTGACTGACATACTGACTGACATACTGACTGATAATTATCTAGGTTAAGGCACTTCCTGGCTGGCGATTTTGATGAAATTTTGCAAGTACATTGCTTTGGTGGTTCATAATCGCGTTACAAAATTTCAGATCGATTCTATGTATGGTATTCGATATATTTAGTTTTTTGACATTGTTTTGTCGCGAAATTAAAAGCAATGGTAAAATAACAGCTGGTGTTCATGATGAAATATGGCTTAATATGTTATACACAGTCATAGAAAAACGTGTTGGTTGCCAAGTTTTACTAGTGGGCTATAAGGAAAGGCAATGTTTACTCACACATAAGCTGTTGGTTTCTAATGTATTACCCCATAAGCTGATTGCTCTCCCAGTGCTTCCTAAGGGTATATCTACAATAAGGTTACTCACTCTGCTATGTTAGGGGGTGGATCAGGAGAATGAATTTTAGTTACACAAAGCAGTGTGTTGTGTCCTATTGCAGTCGATACTCACTGTGGATTGCAAAATGTTTTATAGTTGACCTACACTATAATACAGTAGTTGCATGCATTTAAGGAGCCCGCTCTGGCCTACCGCCTAAGGAGTACCTATATTACATATTCACATAGAATTCACTGGGAAGAGAGATTCCGCTTGACGACGGGGTAATACCTATAGAAGGAAACTAAATTTGTTATTTGGCTCTATTCGTTGTTATTTATCTGGTTGTGCATCATGGGCATTTTTTATAAATATTCGGTAATCGCATCTTATATCTTGTAAACGTTCTTGATAATGAAATTATTTGCTTCATATTATATTTTTGTTAGTGGTAGCTAAGTTGCATTTTTTATTATGTGGGGCGAGCCACAAAGTCAGCTAGCCTCACGCCTTGCAGTTTAGACAATTTTAGTTTACTTACTGCTGACTGACATAGTTCTTTGTAATAGTCTTGGCTAGGATTTTTCCCCCGGGCTCCTTCCAGCCAGCTTGCTGGCTTTCTAGTTTTGTGATACATATATATGCCCTTTCCTGGTTTAATATAAAGCGTAATTGGGAGATACAATACGGGGCTTTACACTTCCTCCATATGTTGATTTTGTGTGACAAGTTACTCCTCGATAATGAAAAGACCATTATATTTCCAGTTCTCCGTCAAGGGGCATATTATGCTCACAGCGAAAATGTATTATTATCTTTGTTGTCATCTGAAGATAAGGACACTCTATTTCAGGCGTTTGATATAATACGTGACATTAGAATATCGAAGTTGATAACTAGTGAGCCAATCATTAGAGTGTTCCGTACCCCTCACATATCATGTACCGAGATTACATTATTAGAGCTACTTGAAACTAACGAAGAGAAACATTAAGCCCCTTTAAGGGGGGGGGGGGGGGGTAGCGCATTTTCTGACCAAAAAGTCGAATTTTTGAAACATATCCTATCTGATGCGGAATTTCATGCTGAATCCAAATATGGAAACCGTTTTCCCATATCTTGCTTAGTTTTCGATATATATGGGATAGAAGATACTGGCTCCAATATATTGCGATATCGGTAAGGCAATGAAGTTTGGGGTTTGCATTCAATTTCTGCAAATTTCTGTGCTCAGTGGTGCTAATTGGATGTCTCCACGAGAAAGAGCACAAAATTTGAATAGAAGGTATTTTTTTATGATTATTGGACCTACTGAACAGTTTATAAGACAACTTCAAGTCTACGGAATGAAGACGGGACTCGAATAAGCGACTCCACGGTCTTTGCGGGATTACACGGAATAGACTTATCGGTCATCAGAGATCTTCAAAATGTATAATCTTCAGTTCTAGTGGTCGTACGGAGTTCGTTTAGGGCTCATTCGAAAGCTCTTTTCTCAGAAACCAAAGTTACCATTTGGTTTGGCAAACTCTTGAAAGCTGCCTGAGCAATCATAACTTGAACAAAATTTGCAAGGCATATTTTACCCAAATTCATGTTTTGTTGCTTTACAACCATTTTGTCTTAAATCAAATGGTAACTTTGTTCTCTAAGAAAAGAGCTTACGAATGAGCCTAAAACGAACTTCGTACGACCACTAGAACTGGAGATTATACATTTTGAAGATCTCCGATGACTGATAAGTCTATTCCGTGTAATCCCGCAAAGACTGCAGAGTCGCTTATTCGAGTCCCGTCTTCATTCCGGAGACTTGAAGTTGTCTTATAAACTGATCAGTAGGTCCAATAATCATAAAAAAATACTTTCTCAATTAAAATTTTGTGCTCTTTCTCGTGGAGACATCCAATTGGCACCACTGGGCACAGAAATTTGCAGAAATTGAATACAAACCCCAAATTTCATCGCCTTACCGATATCGCAATATATTGGAGCCAGTATATTCTATCCCAGATATCTCGAAAACTAAGCAATATATGGGAAAACGGTTTCCATATTTGGATTCAGCATAAAATTCCGCATCAGATAGGATATGTTTCAAAAATTCGTATTTTTGGTCAGAAAATGCGCTACCCCCCCCCCCCCCCCCCCCTTAATAGCTAATAAATCTCTTACTGAGCTACAAATGTTACTGGAGAAAGGTCCTATGAAATGGGAAATTCCATGTCATTCCCAGAATGTGGAACAATTGGTTCAATGCGTGTCAACTGTATCCAAACGAGTCTGCGGTGTTAAGGAGAGAGATGGCTACATTAGAACTCAATTATCTAGTCGCCAAACAATGCCAAAATTTAATTCTAAGAAAGATTTTAAGCTAAAGATAAACCTTAATATCCCCAGTAGTACAGATGGTGTTTAGTTTGAGTTAATGGATTCTGATTTTTCTTATATTATTGTGTTGGTGTTGATTAATAAAGCATCTTGATAGTACTGACCTCGTCCAGACTAATTACAATGTTCACAGACCCAGTTCTACTGTTTATTATCACAAATTTTAGGGATAAGTTGGTTAAATATACACAATGACAAACATAATGACATAAATAACGATATTTTTTTGCGTATTCGTGAAAAGCAACCTACTTTGGTGGCTAGGTGCGGGGGTAGAACATATATGAAATTGTAAAATTATCGTTTCTTACAAATAACTAACTAACCAAGAATGCTATAAAATATGGGAAAGTTGAAATATAAAAGGAAAAAAATTTCATAAAAAATTTAATTTTTGAAAAAACGTTTGAAACAAAGTTTGCTTGTGCGGGGGTCAAATGTAAAAATAAAATGTTTTCATTTGTTTTGAAGTTATTTTTAATGAATTTGGCATCCCATTTACGATAGGAAAATTTAATTATCGAAAATTTTTTTGACACACCCTACTCTACGTCCCACTCATCCTTCAGTTTGTATACTTTCTTAAGTATCTGTCTTCCCGTGACTAGTAGTGGGGATGCTAGGCCTAGGGGATTGTATATCCTTGCTATGTACGACACATAGCCCCTCTTTGTGTGGATGTCTGCGCCCTCCTGGCTCAACTGGTACTTCAGTTCATCCGTCTCTCTGTTCCATACGATTCCCAGCGCCTTTTGTTGGGACTCTATTCTCTTGTTCGCCATGTCCTGCCCCTTTGCTGTTGTGGGATTATCCATGGTCGATCCTGGTCTCTCATCTTTTATCGCCTCGATAAATTCCTTCGAACTGGATTGGAATTTGGTTAGGTTGAAGCCGGATCCTTTAAGGATGTCGTGAACCTCGCACCCTGTGTCCAGTAGCTCCTTAACCGTATTTCCAGACTCCATCCCGTCGTCTACGTAGAAGCCGCGTCGAATCATATTGACGGCTCTAACACTGTATTTATCTTTCTTTCCCTTTACTGTGTCTCTTACGGCCGTAGTCGTCGTAAATGAAGACGACTTGGCTCCCATATTCTGTACTATCATCTTGTACATCAGTATTGTCGACGGGTCCACGTCGCCGTTGTACCATAGGAAGCGTTGACTGTCGCTATCCTCTTCCGTCACACGGACTTGGTTGAACATGCCTTCTATGTCGCAGGTGAAGGCGTGTTTCCCGTTTCTAAATCTAAGTAGGACCTTCTAGCAGATAGTCATTTAGGCATTTTCCATTGGTCTTTGCCGACGCATCCACTACCATCCGCAGTTTACCTTTCTTCGGATCTAAAGCCACGTGGAGTGGCAGGTAATATGTCCTGTCCGTGTTCGGTTCGTCGACCGGTAACTCCACGGCCCATCCTTTCTCGACGTACTTTCTGATTGTCTTGTGGATGTACTCATTCTTTTCGGGGCTCCGTTTTAACGTCTGTTTCAACTTACGAAGCCTCGTGAGCACCATCCCTTTATTATCGGGCAGTGGTAGGTTTGGTAGCTTCCATTCCATTCCTATGGTATACCGCCCCTCTTCGCATCTCATAGACTCCTCTACGCTCTGCTGGGCCTGCTTGTCTTCTACCGAGGACCCGACCCCGGTTTCCTTTAGCCCCTCAAAATCTTGCCTGAGCAGTCTCTTGAGCTGTTCCTCCGCTCTCTCATCCTCTATTTCTTGCATAGTTCCCGCAAACATGCATCCCGATGTCTCCGACATCCTAAATGGTATCTTACTCTTAATTGGGCCGCTCAGTGTCCACCCGAACGGTGTCAAAATAGCCACCGGGTCACACTGCCTGTCTTCGCCGAAGACCGTTTGCATTCTCTCGTGGGCAATCCATTCCTACTATGATGGATACCTTCCTAACGTCCACCTCTGGGATTGAGAAGTCGATATCATCCAGGTATTTATATTGTTCGACCTCGATGTTGGTTGGCCGCCTGGCATTGATATTTATTGACTCTATCACTTGGATGGGGTCGATGGTCGCCCCGTAGTCGCATCCTGGTGCCACCGCTGCAATCGCGCACCGTCCGGTCCTCATCTCCAGGACCTCATCTTTGCTAGAGATTGATGTTACCGCCATTCTACTTGGCCTCGTTCTCAATCCTATATCTTCGGCCACCCAATCCTCGACTAATGTGAAGGCAGCTCCACTGTCGACCAGCATCAGTGTGGTCACAAAATATGAACGGGAGATTATAAAGTTCTCGATGGCTGGTAGAGAATCTTCCCATTTCATCCACTTCTTTAATAATTCTCCCTTAAGTGGATCGTCCCATGAGTGGTTTTCAAGCCACATTTGTTGTACTAAACTCCGAGCAATCAATATAACTGGGCTAATAAATCCCAATGGATCGAAATAAGTGCTCAGTATACTTAAACAAATCCGCTTAGTCCGAACTGGATTATCTCGTTGTTTTAGTTGGAAAAACAGGATATCTCTTTCTGTGTCCCATTTCAAACCAAGGGTCTTAGTTTCTGGGAGATCATCTTTTATTAGATCAAGATCTTTCGCTCCTCGATCTTCTACCGGGATCGACTCCAGAAACTCACGGGAGTTGCTGGTGAATTTAGTTAATCGAAATCCACCTCTTGTTAAGCACTCTACCGTTCCTTTAGCAATGTTAATGGCTTCTTCGACTGATGGAAGGGACTTTAGATTGTCGTCCATGTATATATCCCTCTTGATGTTGTCAATCACCTCTTTAGAGAAGGCGTCTCGGTTGTCATCCGCAGTGGTGCGCACCACGGAACAGGCGTTTGAAGGGCTCGAGATTATCCCAAAAGCCTGGATGGTCATCCAGTACTCCACCGGTTTCTGGTTGAGTTCTCCTTCAGGCCACCACAGAAATCGTAGGCTTTCTCGATCTCTATCCAGCGCCTTGACTTGTAAGAACATGCCTTCTATATCTGAGGCGAAAGCAATTGAATATTGTCTTAATCTTAAAAGTATTCCCAACAAGGATTGGAGTAAGTTGGGTCCGGGTAACAATTCAGAATTAAGGGATTGGCCCACATAGAGGGCGGAGCCGTCAAACACCACTCGTACTTCATGGGGTTTACCGGGTTTGGGAACATAATGGTAAGTTAAATAATACGCTCTCTCAGTTATAGGTGTTTCTTCCGGTACTAGCTCCGCATATCCCTTGCTAATAAACTTCTTCAACTGCGTTTGATACATTTCTTTAGCTGAAGAATTTGCCGTAAGGCGTCGATGTAGTTGAGCAATTCTTTTCTCCGCCAAGGGTCTGTTGTTTACGAACTTTGGTTCTCGCTTTCGGAAAGGTAGACCGATCTCATATCTACCTTGATCTTTAAGAAAACGTGTAGTTGTCTCTTGGATTTGCTTGGCTCTATCTTCCTCTACCGATAGGGCCTTATCGTAGGAATTGGGCTCTACAGCCTCTTGAGTAAAGAATCGTACGGCGTGTTCGTCCCGAGTCTTGGCATTATAACGTTCAATGACTGGGTATATATATGTCATAATTAGTAATTGATTTTGGTTTGTAAATGTGCGGCAATGCAGTTGTTCCCCGAAAATTATCCGAAAAGAACCATAGAGTGTTAGGTTGCCCTTCTTGGGAACTGGCACCAACTTATTTGTTTTCATTTCTTGTGGGACTCTTGTTGTTCAGTACATTTCTACTATGATGGGACGCTATATAGCGAATGTGTGAACTGGGTGCGACGGCAACTGAGTTTCGCCTTGCTGAGGGCCTCGCTCATGTGCGTCTGTGGCTCTAGGTCTGCCCGTAAACGCCCAGCAGGCATATATCAGGACATCGCTCAAGCCTCCATCCGGTTGGCAAATGCCGATACAAGAATAAACTAATTTTGAAATACATTGTACAGTAGCGTGGTGGTGGGTGAGGTTTTTCTTATTTTTTATAACTTTTATGCGTCTTTTTATATATTTGTCAAGTTTGTCATTAAAAATAAAAAAAGCACTAAGCAGCCTAAAAAAAAACTATGATGGGATAGATGAGCTTTAAACACTCAGGTATTTTAAAGGCCTCAGGGGGAACACCATCTACTCCACTGGCACGATTGGTCTTAATGCTCTTTGCAGCAGCCTTCACTTCTGCAATGGAGATATCGCCAATGGGAATATCTGGGAGTACAGACTCAGACACTTTTACTTCTATAAAGTTATTAGGCAATACCCTGTCATTGTTGAGGAGCTTTTCAAAGTGGGCCTTCCAACTGATCGGATGGTGATTCAGCCTTAACCTTGGTGGTTGGTTGGCTTTTCCAGTAAGCAAGTTGATCGATTTCCATGCCTGGGATACTACTACTACTACTAGGATCGGCATGCTGCATTGCAGCTGCATTTTTAAGAATGCTGTGCCGGCTTGTCAACAAAATTGCACTGCCACAACTCCCTATCACCCATGACATTTGCTAGATCATCCGCATCTTCAAGGCCAGTGTCCTTTAAGATGCGTCTCAAGAAAGTCATGGGCTGCCCACCATGCTTATTCACTCCATGAGGCTGCCAAAGTACAAAATTATGCACTGGCTGGTCCTCACAGCGAAAGAAATGTCCTGCAAAGCGGAGGCGATTTTGTTCTAGTGTCAAGCTTGGGGGAACCAATGAGACACCTCCAATGTTATATAGTGTCTGGTTGGAGATGTGTGCATTCTACTTGACACAATGAACCCGGTGTGGCATTCTTGTGTAGGTGCCATCCAGAGATTTGGGGTCCTCAGCAGTTAGAGCCCAGCATGGACTCCCGTAGAGGAGTACTGGAACTACTGCTGCTCTAAATAATCGGACCTTAAGTTTCCGATTAATTATTGGTGACTTCCAAATCCTGGAAAGTCTATTCAAGGCTGCCCATGCCTTTCCCTTACGTATTCGAAGGTCCTCACCTGACTTCCGGATCCATGATCCCAGGTAACAGAAGTCGTCCACATGCCTGGGATGATTGCCTGCTGTCGTCAGCATCATTGATGGCATCAACCTGTTGGTTTATTAGCTCCTGTAGATTATCAGAGTACTGCCTGTTCAGGGACCTAGATGCAGCCTTAACTGCATTCTTGGCCATGTAGTCTGTTTGAGTGGGGACTCTTTCTGTGCCTTAGAGGTACTTTCGGCACTTCTGAATTTTGTTGTCAGTCCAGGGGGCCCTTTTCCTGTTTCGAGGGTATACAGGAACTGTTTCAGCAGCTACTAACTAAACTGCTTCTGTGAAGGCAGTAGCCCTCACAGTGATCTGCCGCCTCAGAGGCAAGAACCTCATACATGATGCTCAGCTGTAGTGTGAAGCTGGATCTCACACTTGGCTGTTGCAACAGAGAGGACCAGTCATGCCGCAGCAAGGCGGATTTCGTTGTTCTGCTAGCATGCAGACTAAGTCTTACCTTGGCCACAATAAGGCAGTGATCACTAGAGAAGGGTCGAAGTGTAAATGCATTACAGTCTTGTATAGAGCTCCTGTATTTCCTACGAAACAGGATATGGTCTATCTGGGACTTGTTACCACTGGGTCCACTATGACTATGAGTCCATAGCTTTCCAGTTCGCTTCTTGAACTGGGTTCCAGCCGAAATCAATCCATTTCCAGAGATAAAAAAAATCCTGAAGATGGATGGAATTTCGGTTAACACTATTGCTATTGACCCAGGGCAATTTAGGTGATTGATGCAGACTTCATTAAAGTCTCCCAGGAATGTTAAGAATGCATGTTGATCCACTCCATCAGTAGCTGCTTGTAGATTGTGGTAGAAATTGTCCACCCCCTCTACAGTGGAAACTCTAGTTGGAGAGTAGCACACAATCAGAACCACCTTAGGAAACTTCTTAGCCAGTCTTCCAGAACATGAGAAGTGTCAACGGATGATGCGGTTACATATTTGGTCTATTTTCTCCAATGCTGCATGTGCAGTTGGATTAATCAATAGACCAATTAATTCCATCCTTGCCACTATCATCTGCTGTGTTCGGTTGATTGGTGGATCCGTAGGTAGTATATGTGAAGGAGGGTGTAGGGATGGGTGTAACGATGTGTTGGAAAAACTATTTTTGTTCCCCCTGTTAATCTCCCTGTTATACAATTTTCGACACAGCCGGGAATACGCAGTTTTCGGCGTAGCATTCTTGTGAATGTGCCATCCAGAGATTTGGTGTCCTCAGCAGTTAGAGCCCAGCATGGACTCCCGTAGAGGAGTACTGGAACTACTGCTGCTCTAAATAATCGGACCTTAAGTTTCCGATTAATTATCGGTGACTTCCAAATCCTGGAAAGTCTATTCAAGGCTGCCCATGCCTTTCCCTTACGTATTCGGAGGTCCTCACCTGACTTCCGGATCCATGATCCCAGGTAACAGAAGTCGTCCACATGCCTGGGATGATTGCTTGCTGTCGTCAGCATCATTAATGGCATCAACCTGTTGGTTTATTAGCTCCTGTAGATTATCAGAGTACTGCCTGTTCAGGGACCTAGATGCAGCCTTAACTGCATTCTTGGCCACTGTAGTCTGTTTGAGTCGGGACTCTTTCTGTGCCTTAGAGGTCATTTCGGCACTTCTGAATTTAGTTGTCAGTCCAGGGGGCCCTTTTCCTGTTTCGAGGGTATACAGGAACTGTTTCAGCAGCTACTAACTAAACTGCTTCTGTGAAGGCAGTAGCCCTCACAGTGATCTGCCGCCTCAGAGGCAAGAACCTCATACCTGTTGCTCAGCTGTAGTGTGAAGCTGGATCTCACACTTGGCTGGTGCAACAGAGAGGACCAGTCATGCCGCGGCAAGGCAGATTTTGTTGTTCTGCTAGCATGCAGACTAAGTCTTACCTTGGCCACAATAAGGCAGTGATCACTGGAGAAGGGTCGAAGTGTAAATGCATTACAGTCTTGTATAGAGCTCCTGTATTTCCTATGAAACAGGATATGGTCTATCTGGGACTTGTTACCACTGGGTCCACTATGAGTCCATAGCTTTCCAGTTCGCTTCTTGAACTGGGTTCCAGCCGAAATCAATCCATTTCCAGAGATAAAATCCTGAAGATGGACAGAATTTCGGTTAACACTATTGCTATAGACCCAGGGCGATGTAGGTGATTGATGCAGACTTGCATTAAAGTCTCCCAGGAATGTTAAGAATGCATGTTCATCCACTCCATCAGTAGCTGCTTGTAGATTGTGGTAGAAATTGTCCACCCCCTCTACAGTGGCAACACTAGTTGGAGAGTAGCACACAATCAGAACCACCTTAGGAAACTTCTTAGCCAGTCTTCCAGAACATGAGAAGTGTCAACGGATGATGCGGTTAGAGATTTGGTCTATTTTCTCCAATGCTGCATGTGCAGTTGGATTAATCAATAGACCAATTAATTCCACCATTGCCACTATCATCTGCTGTGTTCGGTTGATTGGTGGATCCGTAGGTAGTATATGTGAAGGAGGGTGTAGGAATGGGTGTGACGATGTGTCGGAAAAACTATTTTTGTTCCCCCTGTTTATCTCCCTGTTATACAATTTTCAACACAGCCGGGAATTCGCAGTTTTCCTTTTATAACCCATATAGACGTAAACAAGTGTTTCGTGTCGTAGCAACAACAGGTTGCATACGGACCTGCTACACTTTTTGAAAATACATTTTGATAATTTGGGAATTATAAATGTTGTCATATATAACGGTTGTCAAAAAACGGTATATCTCCTCAGTAAAGGGACTCACAAAATTGTTGGCAGCAGTCATCCCACTCCATACCACATCCCAAAAAAAATAGCAGGTGAATGGTCATCAATTATTGTCAAACTTTCACTAATAATTCGATTATGTTTGCATAAAAAACAGACATTAAGAAAATTTGGTTAGTATAATTATAAGTAGCTCAATGATGGTTCATTCACGTAAAATTCCTGAAGAGATTGATCACTTTAAAATTGCCATCCCTACCCAGCTGCAATACGCTGGACAACAAGGTAGATGAGATAAATGATATAAAATTGAGATAAATTATTATATAGGAACAAAATGTTCCAGAACTATATATGTGTATTTATTTAATAGAATAATTTAATTATCACAACTACATTTAAAAATAAATGTATATAATTGTGTTAATTCTAATCATACCACAAACAGCTTTCAAATAAAAAAACTATTTAGGTAGAAGAATAACTGCAAATGTAACTTGGGGCAATATAAATATCACATTAAAAATCCTGACACGACCAAATGTATCTCATTAAGATTTGTAAAAGAAAATTATAGGGATGAGAGGGTTTCCGAAAGAATTACTTTTCAGTAGCAGTTAGAAACATGAATTAATATAATATAATAGTAATAATAATCATAAAATATGTAGTTAATTTCTTCAAACTTACTTCTAAATAAATTGAAGTGATAAAGTTTGTCCTTCTTTATGATGGATGTTGTTATATGGAACCTGGCAGGTTCTACCTGCTCCGTAGCTGCATCTATTACAGCAGACTGAGCCCATCCAGATATCACCCAACCACCGCGATATCTTTTCAGTTCGTTACGGATGTGATTCCGTGCCTCATCATTAGTGACGGATTGATTGTGCCTGAGGCTATAAATAATTATTTATAAACTAAATAACTAAATAATTTGGTACTAGGATGTTGTCAAGGATCTGAAGGTGCGAATAAGCAGACTAATGGAAATAATCACGTTACTGTGGCAGGTTATTACAACCAAAACAATTAAATAAGTCAATAGCAGGGGTTTCAGTTTATATGTATATTAATGACAAAAGATGAAACAAAGCTCTTAATAGCGTGGTAAAAGTCAGCACTTCTACAAAATACCCTATATTTCGGGCACAAAACTTACAGTGTAATAAAATGCGTTAACTAACATAACATAAGGTACATTATAGGTATCTGTACGCACTGATATGGGATTTGTGTCCAGTTTCTCACCCTCTCCATATCTCGACGAGATACTAAAATATATGCCCGAGACCAATCTGATTGTGTGTATATTTACTTTGGAGTTAATGTTAATCTTTATTTGATATATATACCAAATCTGTTACTTGAAGTACATCTTTAGAGAAGAATAACATCGGAAATTCAGTGTTCGAAAACATGTGTGGTATAATAATGTTATCCTCCTTATTGATTATCATCTTGTCCCATTTAGGTCGAAACGAGACTACCCACTCCTTGTGAACTGTGCGAAAGCATGGGCATGGTTGAACTCTAATCAGCCCTTGCTCCCTTGCTGGCGCAAACATAATCCATAGAAATCTGTATCAAAAATATATTTATATTTATAATAAAATTTAGGTTCCACCTTGGTGTATTGGTTGCATTGAATTCATATCTCCCGTAGGTCATGGGTTTGATCCTCACATGGGCCAGGGCAGTTTTCGTTACGGCACGAATGTGTTAAAGGGACCAGCCAGGGCGCATCTCTGCCTTGTATCCTTAAGTGGTAGCTAAATGAGTTATGGAGTTTCCTCTGGGGAGTAAAGTTCTGGGGGGACCGCACTGGAAATAAGTCGTCAGACTTTGTTGTAATCCCTGGCCTAGCGGCCAAAGAAAATTTACTTTACTTTACTTTTACTTTTTTAAATTTACTAGTATCATTAGCTATGCATTATACTAAGCCAGCAAAGTTTATATCCAAACCCAGAAAGTAATTAAAATTATTGATCAATATGGACTATTAAAATCGTCAAAAGTTATTCACAAATTAATTTTTCACAGATGATTAACAGGGGTATAATACTTAATATCAAACAGTATACTATCAAGTCAACATCACAGATTATTAAAGTCACAGCTAAATAATGAGTTCTTTTTCATGTTTTCTAGCTTAGCCCTGGCATATCGAATGCTCAGGAATAGTTGCTTACATTGAGCTTCCTTACGGCTTAGCTTATTCTGCATTGTCTTTGCTAAGAGAATTGCCCTTCCAGCTGCATCATTCACAACTTTAATGTTGTCTACAACATTTTTCACCTTTCTGTAGTCTACATCACTCTCCCATTCAACCACTGGTTTCATCACAAAAGACTTTCCCTCTATGCCCAATAGTTTGAACAATAGTCAAGACCCAGGTCCAAATAGATCTCAAAGCTGTGTAGTTGTAGCTGTGTATGCTTTGAAAGATAATCATCAATCTGAACATGAGGTGACTAGATTGATATATCTCAACAAAGACCTGGATCTAAAGAATATCCAATAGGGTGTAGTGAATTTTCGAAATTTCTGATTTTCGTTCCAGAACTCAGTCAAAATATGAGGTTGGATATCAATAGCAACTATGCCATATATTTTTTCAATCTGAAAAGTAGAAATCATGTCTCCGTGCCACTGAAATTTTCAAATTAATTAACAAAAATGTCATATTTGTCTAAATCTAGATGGCTCCAGAAAGAGAACCAATTATCGGATTTTGTAGAAATCCTGTTTTTTGGAATCTATGGACAGAGTAGAATGCCATAGGAAGACACAAAATTAATTTTGGCAGAGTTGAAAAAATTTTATTTTTTAAAAATTTCAACTTTTTCTGAATTGTTGTTGGAATGTTTCTGAAATGGTAAATTGCAAATTAGGTAATAGCAAAAAAAAGGTTAATATGTGACAAAATACTTCAGTTGTGATGTTTTTAGAATATAATTAATTGTTTTCAGAAGACAAATGCTCTAATATAAGTTCAATGTTGTTAGGATACACCGTTTATGAATGCTAGGATTAAGACTATCTCATGTTATTTTCAGAATACAAATTGTTTCTTAGTGTTAAACGCTTTCCGTTGTTTCCTGGCATCAATCCTCGAAAGTATTAGTTTATCTCTCTCATTACTCCCAACAACTTCCATCGACACTTCAGTCACGATTCGGACCATCCTTTCAACAACCTGAGTGTGACATGGGTAGTCAAGATTAGGAAGATCGAGATCTTTAGAAACAAATATGCTACTGAGATCACAATCTAAAATATCCTTAGTCAATGGTGGTTCAGTGATGATGTTAACAGTCCAATCAATCAGACTGATGTAATCATTGGCTTCAAAATTGATCAATGGAGGCTCCAGCTTTCGAACATTGCTTGATAACTGGATGGAGTTTAAAACCTGAGCTTTCTTAATCTTGCATACAGCAAGCTTTCGAATGTGAACTCGCTGATCCATTAACATGGATATCAGTAGATTTTCAGAGTGTGCAAAGAATGCATTACGTTGGATTGTTGAATCGACTGTAGCTTTATGTTCACCATCGAGGTAGCGGGTCCACTTTACAAGTTGAAAAACGTTTAGTTATCCATCTTTAATACTATTGTGGCATTTAATCAGGAACCACATCGGAGAATACACATTAATGATATATTTAACAATAACAGTAAGTCCCTCACTAGGTGAATGATCTGATATATATATGCGACATATACGATTTGCGGTGGTAACCCAGTTTGAATGACTGAGCTTACCAGGATCAAGTCGAGCCAATCTTTCATCACAATGTCCATCAATGATCGCGCATGTAATTAAATAAAGATATTTTTGATCCGTTGACAATTCCTTGATTACTGATTGTGGAAGTTTTGTGAAGGTTTCTGATGTGATCGGCATATATTCAATCACATCCATTCTTGGTAGATTACCATTTGCAATTCGGTCTCCAATTAAACCTTTGAATGCTTTAGGACCTGAAGTAGGCCCATCAACTAAGGTAAATAGGTGGCGCAGGGGGAGTTCATTCATATGCAACATGCAGATAGACCACTGTAAAGGTCTTTCAAGTTTCAATTCTAACAAATGAATCACACCAGCATGAACTCCAGTATTTAAAGGAGTACCATCACAACCAACAACTACAATATCTGACAAAGACAAAGACCTTTCCTGGAAGAAATATAGTATTGATGTTAATATATCCTCGGCTCGGCCTCCCTTGGGACTAACATGACTAAGATAGCATCCTCCTGGTTCTGTCACCATTACATAATGTTCTTCTAATTTGGATTTTACATGGTTAGATGTGGATTCATCTTTTATTAGAGTTAAATCCTTTCGGCCATCAAAATATAATCCAGTGATTGATTCTGACCGAGAAAGTGATGATTCAAATATAGATGATCGACGTTTTGCTCGTTTTCTTCTGATATTGTGATGATCAACAACATCTTTTGATGAGAAGCTCACCCCTTTTATGTCTTGAGATGTTGCTGAAATAATTGCAGCTGCAGCGCGATCGGGAATTGCATATCTATCAGCTTCCCTACAAGCAGAAATGTACAATAATTCCTATTTTGAGATGTACTGGAATGGCTGGATGTTGATGGTTCAGGAGGAAATACATCCATCGGACTTTGATCTTCAGGTGGGTTAGAAGATTCAGTTACCGTAGAAGATTTGGCAACCCTTTCCTGTTCGATACACTGCCTCTTATTTTGAGCTTCCTCCCTTTCCGCCCTGCGTTCATATTTATTATGTTTTTCAGTAGCAATCCTTGCTGCATTACCATCTATACCTCCAATATGTAATAAACGTCCTGCTCTCTGATCCTCCAGAAAATCTACTTCAGCATCATTTGGTTCCTTGGCAATTTCAAATAATTTCTTAAAATGTTTCTGATATTCTACTAGTCGCTCAGAGTAAAACGTCTCCAATTCTCGCGCCTTGGGTACTTTGCTAACATCATCACGAATATTGTCCAACTCACTCAAGATTTTCTTAGTCACTCCTATTAGGGTATAGGTGGGAATGCTGGCACGGATATAAACAGAAATAACATCCTTGGCAGCTAATTATGCAACATAGGATAGTTTTGGGTTGGAAGGAATTGATGCTTGCAACAATTTAAAATGATGTAGAACATCACCAATAGTCGGAAGTTGGGTCAGTGGCAACTGTGTTGGACTCCCAAATAATGAAGTGTTAACCTTTTGACGAGTTCCTTTCGACATTTTAGAAATATAATTAAATCGTCAGAATTTAAAAGTCCTATATACTAGTCTATAGTTTACAGCAGTAGTAGCAGTTTAGTTTTTAATGCATACCGGTACAAATCATATGAATGTCATAATGTCATAAATTAATTACACACTAAAGTATGTACTACTAAAGAATAAATGTGAAAGTAAAAGTAAATAAGTGTATGCCTAGCCCTTGTCCGGTACTAACATACAGATAGATTTTAGGACAGAAATAATAAATGCTTGTTGGGTTGATTTATCCAGACATAGAGGAGGGAATTTTGAAATCTATGAATCAAAAGTTGTCATATTAAACGCTAGTTAGCGAGCTGTCATAAACTGTGTGTTTTCTTTAAACTATTCAATAAATTTAACTAATAAATTATTAATTAAATCAAATTAATTAAGGCCTATTGGCAGTTGTATTCTAAAAACTCTTAGTTATTATATTCTATGAACTTCATTATCGTATTATAAGTACTTGTATATTTATTGGCATTTATTTATTTTGCAATTTAAATTTTTCCATTTTTGGAAAAATGTTAAAATTTTGAAAAAATAAAATTTTTTGAACTCGGCCAAATTTAATTAACTGTCTTCCTATGGCATTCTACTCTGTCCATAGATTCAAAAAAACATAACTTTATTTATTTACCTTACTTTTTATTTAAACAAATATGACATTTTTGTTAATTAATTTGAAAATTTCAGTGGCATGGAGACATGACTTCTACTTTTCAGATTGAAAAAATCTTTTGCATTGTTGCTATTGATATCCAACCTCATATTTTGACTGAGTTCTTCAAAAATCAGAAATTTCGAAAATTTACTACATCCTATTGAGTAACATTTGTTTCATGCTATTTACACATTTACTTCTAAACGTTTATTACATGCCGCCCGCTTGGACAAAATAACATGAAAAATATATATTTATGGACGTGTCGCAAACGTATTTTCAAACGTTTGCCATGTTCAATAAAAATGTGATATAAACGTTAAAATTACAAGAAATTGTTATCAGGACAGGCTGGAAGCAGGTAAGATGTTTGAAATCTCTGTATTATGAACAGTAATATTAGGAAAGACACAGTCGAAACTCAGTAGGTGGAAATATGATACAGCTGTGGTGATGGAAACTTGCTTTAGAGCTATTAGTTAATGTTTGCCACTTGCAGATTAAAACTTGAGAGAACAATTTACAGCAGAGTTGATGTTGAGTACAGTGGGTTGAGAAGAATTTAAATGGAAAGATGATGCCATATTCTGCTGAATTAACTGAGTGGAGGTACTTCTGGTGATCTTCATACATATGCAGATAAGGTTAGTGCGGTAGGTCCCTCTAGTGGGTGTAGTAATACAAATAGAACAGGTGTCATGGATTCAGTCGACTGTGGGCTTATTAGCCCATGCTCGATAGTCATGGAAGATCGATGTGATTTTGCTGCTGCTCTAAATTCAGCAAAAACGACTCTTTTTGCAAATTCTCCGAATTCAAAATGGCCACGAAAGTGTGCCATATTGGAATCGGACAGTGAGCCAGAAGAAGATGCAATAATTGTGGATAATATTGTAGAACCATCTTATTGCTTTAAAGAAGGTACCGGTACAACAAAGGGGAATCTACAGAGGGAGGGGTACTATTAAAGATTCAGTGTGGATAGTTCCACTGAACCCTTACGATGGAAATCATCTTTAGAGCAGCAGCAGAAGACATCAAAAAAATGTATAGTAGATCAGTTGTATAAGGTCTCAAGAATGGCCTATCAAATACAAAAGGCCCAAAACAACGTTGAAATGGGTTTCAAGTGATTCCATTCAAATTCAACAAATCTCGGTAGCATTCATTTCATACTTTGAGTTTCAGCTTATGGAGACAGGATCCAATCGGACATCTTTACTGCAGTTTGATAGTTTAAAACACACCCTGAAGGCCTTAGGAGATACCGCTCCAAGGTAGTCCGTGTCTGGGAAGCTACATAATCCCAAGCGAGGGAGATAGACTCCCTTCAGAAATTTCATGATATAAAACATGCGGATGCCTTAGAAGTGATAAATAAAAATGACATTTGAGATGCAGTACTTAAGGCACAGAAGCATTGCTTGAGTGCCGGTTATATGCAGAAATGTAAGAATGTCCTCGTTGTAAGACATCATCGCATGCAGGTGTTGTACTTGATGCAGATACGTTTAGTATGATTGAATCATATATTAAAACTATCAGAAACGAGTGGCTCAAGCAACTACTGGGGTCACCAAATTTGAATATGTATTCGTGAATTCCTGTGGCAATATATATGGGTCTTCAGTAACACAGGAAATAGCAAGGCTCCATAATCATTTTCAATTATCATATTGTCCATCGGTAACCAATGTGAGAAAGGTAATGGAAACGGCAGCCTCAGTAATTCCTTGTGATTCCACAAGGAATGGTCTAGCGAGTTACCTCTGCCATAGTGCAATAACCCGCGATAGGAACAACATATTTTCCACAAAAAAAAATGTAATGCCCATGACTTACTTAAGTCATTGGCCAAAACAGGGGAGCAACAAATGCAGGATGCTCATGATATGTTCGAGGGCCACTCTGCCCTTCACAAGGTCCTTAATAATAATACCAGAGCTGGGCTGGGGAGTGCTACATCCCTTGCTAACACTACAGCTGCATCTACCTCTGCTGCCATATCCAATAGTGCCACATCTAGTATGATTTCAAGCGAAGGAATTAATTCTGTATCAATCCAGAAATCACCATGTTCCCCACTTAAATCGCCATCACTGACAAAAAAAATGTCTGATTTTATGAGTTAAACGCTGGGGACTCCCCTTGTGAGCTAAACAGTGTTTACTTTCTTAAATCCGATCGATTTCCAGCTCTAGGCTCTTTATCAAGGTTTCAAATAATATAAATCAACAATACATAATATTTAATATTTAGAGCGTACGTACGTAGGTACCGGTATTAGTTATTAGTTATTTTTCGGGGGTAGAACCAACCCACGAGAGCGATCTGGGGAGGGGGCTGGCAACCTCGACGCCGATTGAGTCCGAACGGACCCCTAATAGACCTAGTGTAGCTAGGAACCTGTTTGGGGGTGGGACAGAGTCGTTGGCGGAAGTTAACCTAACGTGTGCGAGCTCCTACGAACGGGATTCGGATCGAAGCGGGGAGGAGGGGAATCGAGGGAACTCCACCCCATGGAGGGTTCCAGAGATCGGACGGAGATACGAGGTGGATCGACGGCGAGTTCCGGAGGCGAGATCTATGCCGTTCCTGGAGCGGACGACTCATCCGCATGCGGACCTACCGCGTTTGAACTTTAGACCGTACGCTGTACCGTATAAGTGTCGGTATGTGACAGGAGCATGTCAGAACGATGATGTAGAACGCTTCATCGCGGAATTACATAACGTTGCGGATCGGGACGCTTCCGAACCGAAACGTAAGCCGAATTTGACAGCAAATCAACGCGGGGAACTGAAGAAGTTGAAACGGGACTCAACTCTAGCGGTAGTCCGAGGGGACAAGACGGGCAATGTAATCATTCTGGACGAAGATATTAGGAGACGGGAAATTAGTCGAGCACTGGAGGATAATTCAACGTATGAGAAGTTACTTTTCGACCCGACAAATAAGTTTTCTGCAGAGCTGAAACGACTTTTAAAGGTCAACAACATCGGCGATAAGGAGCTACAAGATTATATAGTGCCTAAGAGTCCCGCGATGGGCTATGTCTTCACGCTATTTAAGGATCACAAAGAACGCTCTGAGTGGATAGATTGGGGAGGAGGGATGCTCGTACCGAAAGCGAGACTGATCATTTCAGCAACAGGAACAGTGTCCGAGCGCGCCGCTCAGTTTCTGAATTCAATTATCCAACCGATTTTGGAGAGGATGCCGCACTACATTCCGGATTCCGCCGCAGCGAGGAGAAGCTTACCGGTCGAACCACACGAGCAGGTGACGTTTCTGGCACTGGACGTGAGGGATATGTATCCTTCGGTGGATTTTAGTTTAGCGACTGATGCGATATCGGCCACTTTGAAGGAGAATCCAGACGTCATGGAGGACTCGGGGTATACAGTAGAGCAAATTATTGTCTTACTACGATACGTCATTACTCATACATATTTTTGTGCAGAAGGGGGTTTCTATTTATTAATCAAGGGGCTAGCGATGGGGGGGCCGGCGGGGAAGTCGATTGCAGTGTTGACGGTAAATAGAGTACATATGCATATTAGTTTGATTACTTTAGTAGGCACTACCTTTTTTAAGACATTTGTGGACGACGGGGAGGGAATTTTTAATAGAGTATTAACAGAGGAAGAGAAGGGTGATATTAGGGTTAGGTACAACTCTGGCAGTGGGGAGGTGTTTGGGCGGGACTCTATTCAGTTTACCATTGAGTTTTCGCATGATAAATCCACCTTTTTGGATTCAGATTTGTTTATTAGGGGAGGGGACAACCGTATAGGTACTGCTGTTCACTTTAAAACGTTATCCAAGAAATTGCCTATCCCCTACAGTA
The DNA here is from genome assembly GCA_032718475.1 of Nemertoderma westbladi. NCBI lineage: Eukaryota > Metazoa > Xenacoelomorpha > Nemertodermatida > Nemertodermatidae > Nemertoderma > Nemertoderma westbladi. The sequence continues at coordinate 32,236 of JAUCBJ010003180.1, forward strand.
GTCACCATGACAACGCAGTCCTACAGGGCATTGTGAAGGGCCAGATCAAACGATTTTGGCGTTTGACGGGAGGGGGGACAGCGTTTGTGTCCGCCAGGGACCGATATTTAACGGACTGTTGGGCGGTTGGGTACCCTGAGGAGGTTCTAGAGGGATTACGGGGGAGTAGCGGTGGTAGGGGGATGGTTACCCGAGGGGAAGCGAGTGACAGAGTACGGGTTTTCCTTCCAGTGGATGGGCGAGTGGGGGGCGTCATGAAACCAGTGGTGTCGAAGTTCAAGGAGACTTTGGACCTATGGGGATTGTCTGTGGGGATATCGACGAAGAGTGGGTTAAACTTAGAGAAAATACTAGTGAGGAAGAGGGACCGGACAAATTGGAGGGGGAACAGGGCGTGTGGCAGGCCTCGGTGTATGACCTGTTCATGGATTCTAGATAGAGAGGACAACGCCATGGGGGGATAAGATTACGGGTGCGTTTGATTGTTCTACAAGTAATATACTGTATTTTATTTGCTGTAAAGTACATCCGGACTCTTATTACATTGGGCAAACGGAACAACGTCTCCGTGAGAGGATGAACACTCATAGATCTGTAATAAATAATTTTAGGTTAGCTGCTGTGCCGGAGTACAATGAACATGATGAGTTTCTGTTGGTGGAACATTTTAGGCGGTGCGAGATGGGAGATATTTGTGTTACTGTGTTTAGGGGATATAGGAACGACGGGGATAGGGTGCATGGGGAGGCCAATTATATCCATCGGTATAAGCCTCCATTGAACAAGAGCCGACCGACCATTTGACCTGTTTGTAACCGGGTGCAATAGTAGGAGTCATACTGTACATATATTGAAATGGGGGTGATGAAGTACACGGGAATTCGCGGGGGGTATCTAGGGGTAGTGTTTATATGTGGGTTTTTTTTATATATTTTGTACTGGGCAACTGTCATACAGGGGGGATTTGTGGCGTTAGGAGTCATACCGTACATATATTCAAATGGGGGTGATGAAGTACACGGGAATTCGCGGGGGGAATCTAGGGGTAGTGTTTATATGTGTGATTCCTTTTTTTATATATTTTGTACTGGGAACTGTCATACAGGGGGGATCTGTGGGGTTAGGAGTCATACTGTACATATATTGAAATGGGGGTATGAAGTACACGGGAATTCGCGGGGGAATCAAGGGGTAGTGTTTATATGTGTTTTTATATATTTTGTACTGGGCAAGTGTCATACAGGGGGGATTTGTGGGGTGTAGGTAATTGGGATCACATAGGTTTAGTTTGTATTTGCTTAATTTTCTGATGGGGTAACATTAGGAATCATACTGTACAGAGATAGTGTACATGGCGTAGAGGAACCGATTGGCAGATTGTGGTTAAAGTTTGGGGCGTAGACTGATATGAGAGCAATGTGTGTTAAATCTGGGGTTTACTAGTAGTGATACGCGTAGCCTACGTGTATGTAGGTAGGGGAAACAGGATTTGGCGTCCTCCCGCCTACCGGTAGGGTCTGGACCGCTCATTCCTGACTGGTGGAGGGACAGGAAGGTCCGAAAGATGCTACTAGCGGGGGTTTCAGACTTTGGTGTATTGTGGTAGGCCTAATGCAGGATAGCAGTGGGCAGTAGGTGTCGGATTTCGGGTCGCGTGGGCTGATGGCGGCGGCCGGCAGGGCCGGGGGGGGGGGGGGGGGGGTGGTATCAGTTATGTATTTTGTGTACTTTTTATATTTCGGTTCTCTATTGTCTGATTGGTGGTGCGATACAAATAGATCTTTGGTACAGCGATATGCTATACTGCTATATGTTAATATTTCTGTAATTTTGGTGATTTTTCTACATTTTAGGTCTACTGCTCTACCTATGTAAATAACTAATACCGGTACCTACGTACGTACGCTCTAAATATTAAATATTATGTATTGTTGATTTATATTATTTGAAACCTTGATAAAGAGCCTAGAGCTGGAAATCGATCGGATTTAAGAAAGTAAACACTGTTTAGTTCACAAGGGGAGTCCCCAGCGTTTAACTCATAAAATCATAATGTTCCAAAATCCCCTTAAGACGGCATGTCGTTCCATTTTAACGTTTAAAAAAAATGTCAGCAGCAAAGTTAGTTAGTTAGTTAGGTAGCGGCTGGAGCGCCGTTTATTTTCGTATACTATAATACATAAATCATATCATATTTAAATCATATCTAAATCGTATTGCTAATACTAATATTATAACTATAACTATACTAATAATACTAATTCAGCCATAAACAATATTACCAATAAAACCATATAAAACAATGTGTTTCACAGACATTTGTTAAATATAATGCAATATGAGGTTGAATAAATTGGTTATTGTGGCAGCAATTGACGATGTTGGATTGTCGCTAATAGGGTATGTACTATTTTTTTGTTGGATCTGCTACATGAAGTGTGAAATGTTCATCGTCGATGTCTGGTATGAGTATGATTGAGTTTTGCTGAGTCGTTGCATCCCAGGAACTTGTGATATGTCTAAGGGCAGCTGAAATATCCCACTCCTTTTGGTGTAGCTTTTTACTTAATTCAATGGGGATGGTTATTGTGTGTGAAAACTGTATCTCCAATATTCCAAAGAAATATTCTATTATATGGTCACTGATATATAATTCTTTATCCCCTCTAGTTGTGATTGTTTTCTCTCGTGAAGTAGGATCAGGTATTTTTATTAGGTGTATTTCTCTAGGTAGGGGGGGGATTAGGGTTCTAGGATTGGTTCTCTTTGGTTTTGTTATGGCTTTGACGATTTCAGCTGTTGGCGCATTCTGCGTTGATGATAGGTTTTTTGAAGAATCGGCAAAAAAGCCCATTGACTCCTCTATTTCAGATATGCTAATGTCGTTTAGAGTATCGCTGGTGGTAGAGAAGGTTACATTGATTTTGTTACTGTGTGTGTTGGATAAATTCTTTTTTTTTTGACTTCTCTTTTGGTTCCAAAGTTGAGGTGTTTTGTTTTGTATGTTCATGTTTTTTTGGAGCGTTGGTTGATGACATATATATTTTTTTTTTTTTTTTGTATTTATACAGGTAGTCTCAGTTTGTATACTCGAACCCATCAGTCTGTTGTGACCCGTATTTTCCTCCATTGCGAGAGAGCCAGGTTCGGCTTCTTCATTTGGCGTCATCTGATTCAGAGGGTCAGACATGTGACTGTCAGGTGGGGTAGGAGAAGGGCTGCCTCCAGCCAGGCGCTGGTGCGGGAGTGGTTGGGGTTCGTGGTTTGGTGAGTGCTGTACTGTACTGAACTGTCGTCAGGCCGTGATGCGCAGTTCACACAGTTATCGCGCCGCTCGTGGTCTGGTATATACTCCTTTCCGCTAGTGCAATCATGATATATCTCCTTTGCCTTTGAAGCAACCGCACAATCAACCATCTGGAAAACAATGAGTGGTAGCTTAGATGAGTCACTGACCAGGTGTGCGGGTCCCTTTACTACAGCGCCATGTATCATCCTAGTACTTCCGGTTCCTGTCCCTTCCGTTGTAATTATTGGCAACACTACTACCCCGTCGTTCTGATTATACATATATGAGGCTACAGGCCTTAGCATGGCTTCATACATTCCGACATACTCGTCACCTATACTGGGACTAAACGTGGAGAGAATTTGTTTGCTGATGTTAACTGCCTCATCATCCACTGCGTTGTACGACCTCCGTCCTAACGGGGGGAGAGTCCCATTCGGATTTGTGCTGCCTAAATAAGCAACAAACTCTTCTATTATTGGATCCGCCTTAGCTGATTGGATAGCGAAATTGTGTAAAGACATTCCTTCGTCTATAAACACTCGTTTCCTAGACTCCTTGGCGCGACCCACCCCAAATAACGTTTTTTCCGCTCCTGATATTAGATCGTTAGATCTTCTAGGTTCCTTCACGTTATTAGTCCAGTGGGGTAGACATTTTCGCACTGTTACCTCGAATTCTTTACTAGTACCTTGGTCTGGTACTAAGTGTGAAAGGAAATTCTCACACGCCTTAACGTTGGATGTTATGTCTTTTAACGGGGCCTTTCGCATCCCTAGCGGGAACATTGTTTTCCATTTTATACTGCATCCCTCGTCAAGGGGAGTTTTATCTGCGTGAGTGAGTGCCTGGAAAGATTTTCTCGGGGTGTACATGTTCTGTAGAGCAATCCGAATACATTCATTCCGAAGATCCAAGCGTTTGATTTTACATCTTGACACAGCAATTGTTGGATTAACCTCTTTCTGATTAAACAGGGGTAGTACCTCCTTGGGCATCTCTAGAACTTGTGGGGCTTCATTAGTCCTGGCAGCTATCCTGATACGTTCACAGTCGTAATCCGACAATTGTAACCTAATATTCACCAACGCATTTTTGATATATAATATCTGTTGAGAATTTAACGCGCTAACATCCCCACAAAGAATTTCAGGTTGAAAAAAGTCTACTGTGATTATGGTGGTGATATTCCTCACTCCCTTAACGATCAGAGCCTCCACTTTCCGGTCGTATGATTGCATTGTATTCCCAACATAAGATACCGCAACTTCTACTAGTTGGGGTTCGATATCTGGTTTCACAGGAGCTTGGTTGATATTGTACTCGGTACCGTTCTTGGTAATTCCTTTTTGGATTAAGTCAGGCATGTAGTTCTCCAACCTGTCGTCCCATTCGGGAAGAGTGTAAAGCCTGCGTTTAGAAATAGCCGTCCCTCGGTCTAATCCTTCAAGTACGATATATTCATCAACCATGTGGTTCTTTTCCAAGCTACCTTTTATCAAGAAGCAATCGTGAATTTGAGAACAAACAATATAATGAACACACCACATCCATTTTGCAATGGATTGTTGCTCTTCATTACCTCTAAACCACCCTGGACGAGTGGTATCGGGTATCAACGACAAAATTTTAGCTGGTATCGTGCTGAGTAGTTTAGACATTATTATTATAAACCTCTTGCTATTGCTAGTAACAATGATTGAAGCATAATTTCGCATTTGCATTTTCAGCATTTGGCATAATGAAGGAAGTAAACATACAGAAGTAACGACATTCATCACACTGCAAGAGGCATGTGTCAATTGCTCGGAAGAATCAACCAATATTGTAATTTTGCCTCTAGAAGATTGCAATGATTCTGAAACTGAGCAGGAATGCCGAGATGATGACATGAACTTCGGGAGTTTCAAATTTCCTACTGTAAAATGGGGCTACATCAACATCTTACATTCTATTACGATCTATTACATTTCTAAAATTATTTACATTGCCTTCCTTAGCTTGATCAAGCACAGGTTGTTGTCATATTAGTGTTTAATAGAGTTATCAAATTTCAATTTCAAGGCATTGTTATAGTATATTTGGGATATTTGTATCACAATTTCTTAAAAATTTCTGCTGTGTTTCAAGTAGCCCTATGGGGTTACTTGAAACAACACTTTGATTTCAACATATATAGCTTCTATTTTAACAAATTATTGTTCTATTTTGGACAAGTAAGGGGCTTCATATATCTATGTAGAGGTAATTACTAAACTCCAGGCATTTCTGGATCAGTGTCCAAATGAGGGGTTTAATGCCATGATGCAGTATAATACCACATATCTATTAGCTATAGTTTTTCTGCGGATTGGGATACGTCGCAATCGCGCCGATTTTGTGTTATGCGCCCTTTTTAAATTTGCCCTGCTATTTTATATACATGGGCATAAGCACTACCAAAAGATGGTGGCATACTACAGTACGTTACACAATGGCTGTGTTTACAACTGAAAGTTTTACAATTTTTGGAAAGTGGAACATCCTATAAACGGACGCCGACTTCGACCAACGACCGATTTACTACCTATTAGAAGGTATTCACCAAATGCTAAAACACTTACACCCCCATGGTGTACCACGCAGTATGGGTAAGTGGGAGGAATTGTATGGGTTGGTGTAAACGAGCTGCGGAGCACTTTATTACAGATAAACAAATCAACTCTTGGTAAATATACTACAGCAGTACTTCCAATAGTATTGATAAATACGCCCATAATAAACATATGTCAGCAATAGCTGATAAATGGCAGGAAGTTGTTTTATCTCTGACCCCGCATTACCTTCTCCACCACGGGGTGTTGGAGGTACAGACAGAGCTGTCATCGCAGTTTAATAATGTTAAATCCGTTAGTAGTATAGAATGCTATGACACGGCATCAAGGTCACCCGTAGCCCATCATTACCATCCATTTCTAGTACTGCAGCCAATCAGAAGCCACCATTTCAACCTTTACCAGTGGTCGTTATTATTTCAACCAATCAGATGACAGCATTTCATCCGTAACCATGGTAACTTCTCAAGTTCCCGCTTATTCCGCTAGAGGCGTTATTAGTCACCCAACGCTAGTACAGCATCCAATCACCAACCTTTATTTTACAGGTGTTCGAGTGTCTACACTTAGCATCAGGTAACGTCTACTATTTTTCAAATCGCTATTTTTCAGCGACCAGTATTTTCATATTTACCAACCTTTATTTTACAGACGCTAGGGATGTCTACAGGTAACTTCTACTATTTTTCACCAGTAACTAAATTTAATTTTGCAATTTTTCAGAGAACAAAATATTCAACAGGGTTCGAACCCGGGACTGATATAACTCCTCACAACTCACCAATCACTCTTCCATCCAACCTCGAGAGAAAAAGGCGATAAATATCTGAGTTATACCATAGTCATTGAATTCTTCATCTTCATCACTGGTAGCAGATGATTATAAATAGCTTCTAGTTCCTTAACATAATTACTATAGCGTAGAATACATTAATTCGACTATTAATAATAATCGATTTCTTTTATCGATGTAACTGATCGATCAACTAAGTTGAATATAAGTTAGAATGATAGGGCTAGCATTGATTACGTTGCATCTGTTACACGTTACTGCTATTTCACTCTCTAACTCACGCTAATGTAATAAATTTAATTGGACACGTTGCATCTGTTACACGAAGCAACTATATTCCTCACTGTAAGTCACTCTGCTGTATTAAAGCAACCATATAAACAGAAGTTTTACAATCTAATAATCATTTATTTAGTTTTTATTTTTCAAAATAGTTTTCATTCTAATTATGGATTTATTTAAAAAAACTTCAAGCAATACTTGGAAATTTACATTTAATAAATATACCTGTAGTATTGTTTATGGCAAGTACTTTATATTACTCTCAAGCGATAGCAATGTAACAACGTGCTTCTCTTACCAGGATACACTCTACCTTCTAGACGTCTTAGAAATATTATTCAACCGACAAAAGGAATCACCAGTTTCAAGAGGTAATATTTATCCTAATATAGAATTTACAAGAGGAAAGTTAAATATTTCCACCTGTGTTATTACTGAAAACGTATATATTCAGAAGCAAGGCAAATGTCAAATTCTAAACAAATCACTCATTAATTTATTGCTTCAGAGTAAGACAGAAATATTAGAATTGTTATCACCACCACTCGAAATAATAAATCAGTGTTATGTTGTTAATTTAACCAACCCATCTTTTGTTGGTTTTGTAAGCAAATATAAAGGAGCGACTTATATGGGACTATGGGAGATTTCAGCTAGATATTCTGATGCTATTGGTCTTAGGTATTATAATGGGTTTAACTTAACAGCATCGGAAGTAAATTCATTGTGGTATGAATGGAATTATGAAATTAGTAACGAAGGTGTCTTTTCAGAGCTAGATACGGATGATAAAGCTTTATCTGACCGACTTAAAGTAAAAATAAATGTACAAGAAAAAAAAGTAATTATTACAGACAAGGAAAGCAAATATTTACAGTTACATTACGATAAAGACATACCATATATAGAGTTTCTCTACGATATGATGTTAAAGGTTTCATCAACTGATATAGCAGACGGTTTCACGATTCTATATCCACCAACTTGGAAGTTTAAGGTTAATAAGTCATTTCCAGAAGTAGTTTCATCCACATTTAATCCAAAGACATACATCGAAGAGACCTCGAGTGATAGAAAGCGCAGATCTACATCTCAATCATCTTCCATTCCCAACAATGATTCTATACCTACAAAGAAAATAAAAGTTACAAAAGCAAGTGAAGAGGTAGCAGATTACAATAAGGAACATATAAAAACAGTATCAGATTGATTTATTATTAACTAGAGACTTTTCTTTTTCAGTTTCACACTGACTTGTAAAGGTAACTTTTTATCACAAAGCGTGATTATTATAAAGTATTTGCATGTAAAGGTGACTTTATTGAGTAAATATTGGTGATAGTTTATATTTAATGTGAGCACGGGATTAGGTATAAAACATTCGCATGTAAATGCGTGAGTTTACACCACCATAATAAAACATTTGCATGTAAAACCTACTTTATCAATGAAAATTAAAAACGCATTATGTACATCTTGGTTTAGACTTGATTTTATTATAAAGAATTCAGTTGTAAACTTTATTGGCAACTTTATTTATGATGTTAGTTTCCCAATGAAACTGTTATTTATGATTGGTTGGTCTAAGTAGAAACTTGAAATATATATATAAAGAGCTCAACTGATTCAATCGAGCTCATTCTGAAAATATTAAATTAATTAAAGTTTAGATATTATATTTTATTTGTGTTGAGTAGCTTATGAATTTTTTTTGATTATATATATATAACAATATTCATATTAATTTTAAATTGTTTTTAGGATAATAAAGATATGGATAAACAATTGAAATGTCCATTTTGTCCTCTTCAAATTTCTAAACGAAATTATTTAACACATTTGAAATCGCATTTTGAAGAATACAATTGTTTTAATTGTCATGTGAAATGTTCACGTGAAGAAATATGTAAACGACATGAAACGACTACGGGATGTAAAGAAATGAAGTTTTGCGTGTATGAAAAAACTTGCCCTACTTGTAATAAAGAGTATTTATATGATAATTATTTACGTCACAACTGTCACCAACGTTATTATCATGTTAGACCACCACAACGGAATCAAAACAATACTGTCGCATCTAGAAAAAGACTGAAATCTGGTCAAGGTCCATCAATTTTTAGCATCGAACGATCCGCACACGATAACCGTTTAGAAATCTATGTTTACAATCTTCCAAATGATGAAGATTTTCCTGATATTCATTCATCATTAATTAAAATTCTTCCCCATATTAAAAACTTATTATTAGGAAAACTTAGCGAAATGAATGTACTTAGACCCTGGCTAGGTGTGAATATACTCATGTATCGATCACATTTTTCAGAGGGTGATCAAGAAGAAGCTTTCTATTTTAGTTCTTCAGGTGGTGCAGTTAATACCGTAGATTCACATGAAAGTTTTGACACATGGTTTGAGTATGTATTAGAAAAATTAATGCAAAAAATAGCCATGTTTAACACTCGTGGCTCAGGGTGGCGCGTTAAATCTTTATTAAGAGTGGAAATTAAAGTAGCTGAATCCAAGTGTAGGTCACTGGAATATAAGGGACACGGTTATATGGAGTTACCTAAGGCTCTAGTGTGTAAACAATGTGTTATAAATATACAAACGGTTGATAATGATTGTTTTAAATGGGCAATTATAGCCACAAAATTTAGTAGCAAAGTGAAGATAAACAAAAACCGTACTTCGCAGTACAAAAATTATATGAATCATTTTATTTTCGACAACGGTAACAAAGATTATCCAACAGAATGGCCGCTTGCAATTAAACTTTTTGAAAAACAGAATTCAGCATATATAATTAATTTATTACTCTACGACAACAATCGAGTATCTATATTAAGACAAGCGCCATTTAGTAAAATCACTCCAGATAAAGAGTTATTGAATATATTACTTGTAAAAAATAAGAATACGAGTAAACAATCACATTATGTTTGCATAACTAACTTGAATCGATTGATGAATACAAGAGGTAAGCATATTGGATGTAGGAAATATTGCGAACGGTGTTTGTCGCATTTCTACAGAAATGTTCTAGAACGTCACCGTCTTGCTTGTTATCGAGGAAAAAGTCAAGTTGAGAAGCTACCGTCTGAAAAAAGAACTCACATTAGCTTTAGAAATTTAGACAGAACATTACCAGCATTGTTTGTAATATATTTTGACATAGAATCTATTTTGGAGCCAGCCAGCAACAGTAAATTTATTCAGAATCATATTCCATGCGCTGTAAGTTATTTAATTGTTCCTAGTGCCGAATTAATCAATCCACCAAAATTTTATTTGAAGACCTTTACAAAAACAATCGACAACAACTGTATTCAAGACTTTTTAGACTCTGTATATAATGACATCACTCAATTATATAAGTGGTCGGAAGACCACACAAGAGAGAGAATGATACTAAATGATGTAGATAAGTTAAGTTTTTGGAAAGCTAAAACTTGCTTTTATTGCAATGTTTTATTTAAGGATAAGTCTGAGAAAAACAAACATCACTCACATATTACTGGTAACTATATAGCAGCCGCTTGTAACGCATGTAACCGTTCTTTATCGTTGAAACGACACATGTATATACTCGCTGCACACAACTGCAATCTCTACGATTTGCATTTTCTTTTACAAGTTGGTTTTACCAACAATAAATATTCTGATTGGGATATAAAGGTAATCCCTAAAAATTCTGAAAGGTATATTTCACTAAGCATGCATATACCTGTGAAAGACTCAACAACTAAGATCGAGCTACGTGTCTTAGACACATATCAATTTTTATCCTTTTCCCTAAGTACTTTAGTTGATTGTTCAACAAAGGATATAGACAGCGAGGATATAACATCAGTTCTACCAATTACTGAACAGCAAATGAAATATTTTTATCCAAATTTAAATAATGCAACAATTAAACGAAAAGGTATATTTCCCTACGAGTACCTGACAGATTTAAATAAATTCAATGATTCGAAATTACCATCAATAGACAAATTTTATAGTAAATTAACACAAAATACCTGTACACCCGAGGAATGAATATAGTTTCGCCAACGCATCATGGAGTCAGTTTGACTGTGTGAATCTCAAGGATTATCTTTTAGCATACTTAAAACTCGATGTTTGTCTCCTCGCTGATATATTTGAGAACTTTAGGAGAGTGTGTAGACAAAACTACGAATTAGAAGTAGTTTATTATTGCAGTATCGCAGCTTTCACTTATGATTGCGCCCTGAAATACAATAAATGTAAGTTAGCATTAATAAAAGATTACCAAACATATAGAGATTTTGAAGCATCTATTAGAGGTGGGGTTTCATTCTGTCGAAAGCATTACATAGAATCAAATATACCAGATACTGATAATTATGATCCAAGCAAGGAAGAGTGTCATATTTTCAATATAGATTTTAATTCCTTGTATTCTGGTAATTTAAGTAAAAAGCTACCTGTTTCAGGGTTTGAACAAGTCAACGTTACATATTTAGAGAATGCTGCTCCAGAAGAACTAATAAAATATTTATCAAATCTTG
>JAUCBJ010003181.1:0-29045 GCA_032718475.1 Nemertoderma westbladi
TGTACATTAATTACCTCCACAAATAGAATAAGAAAGAGTGAATGGTAGGCCTACTAAATCCTTTCTACAACATGTTGTATTCTCCAAGAAATTAATATAATAATAATTAATATTATATTTTGTAGCTGTGTAGTCTCTACAGTACTAAAAGGGTTATATATTCTATATTAGTAGCTGTGTAGTCTCTACAGTACTAAAAGGGTTATATATTCTATATTAGTAGCTGTGAAGTCTCTACAGTACTAAAAGGGTTATATATTCTATATTAGTAGCTGTGTAGTCTCTACAGTACTAAAAGGGTTATATATTCTATATTAGTAGCTGTGTAGTCTCTACAGTACTAAAAGGGTTATATATTCTATATTAGTAGCTGTGTAGTCTCTACAGTACTAAAAGGGTTATATATTATATATTAGTAGCTGTGTAGTCTCTACAGTACTAAAAGGGTTATATATTCTATATTAGTAGCTGTTTAGTCTCTACAGTACTAAAAGGGTTATATATTCTATATTCAATTATCAATATATTAATAAAATAATATAAAAATTAAAATAATATAATATATTTTATATCAAATTGCATAACCGCCTTATATATTAATTACATACTCTATGGGTTATATATATTCATTGCGTAGGACCTAAACAATAACAGTTCTAAGCAGTTCTAAGTTATTAGAAATATTATTATGAATAAATTCTAAATGATTCTGGTTACTGCACGTTTTCGGCCTCTGTGTGCCTTTCGTTCTAGTTTATCGAATATTATCATTTGTTAAAATAAATTTTATTAGAGAATTCTAGATACCCAGGGTTGATAGAATATAGCGTAGTAAGCCTTGATAACACGGCACTTTGTTGTGCCGCAGGCACAACAAACAGCCGCAGGCACATTTGTGAAATGGAAAAATGTGAAATTGGAGCAGTAAGTAAGACAAAGTAGGGGTGCAGCATTCCATTGCATTGAGTGCTGCACCCCCTCGGTCCGCCCTTAAGTGCTACACCCCTCGGCCCACCTCTGAGTGCTGCACACCCTCGGCCCACCCCTGAGTGCTACTACTAGGATCGGCATGCTGCATTGCAGCTGCATTTTTAAGAATGCTGTGCCGGCTTGTCGACAAAATTGCGCCGCCACAACTCCCTATCACCCATGACATTTGCTAGATCATCCGCATCTTCAAGGCCAGTCTCCTTTATGATGCGTCTCAAGAAAGTCATGGGCTGTCCACCATGCTTATTCACTCCATGAGGCTGCCAAAGTACAAGATTATGCACTGGCTGGTCCTCACGGCGAAAGCAATGTCCTGCAAAGCGGAGGCGATTTTGTTCTAGTGTCAAGCTTGGGGGAACCAATGAGACACCTCCAATGTTATATAGTGTCTGGTTGGAGATGTGTGCATTGTACTTGACACAATGAACCCGGCGTAGCATTCTTGTGAATGTGCCATCCAGAGATTTGGTGTCCTCAGCAGTTTGAGCCCAGCATGGACTCCCATAGAGGAGTACAGGAACTACTGCTGCTCTAAATAATCGGACCTTAAGTTTCCGATTAATTCTAGGTGACTTCCAAATCCTGGAAAGCCTATTCAAGGCTGCCCATGCCTTTCCCTTTCGAAGATCCTCACCTGACTTCCGGATCCATGATCCCAGGTAACAGAAGTAGTCCACATGCTCAAGCATACCATCCTTTGAACTTATGCTCATCCGATCATAGACTTGCTGAGAACTTTCAAAGTTAACTGTCAAAATTTTGGTATTTCTGGAGTTAATAAAAAGACCAACACTAGAAGCAGCATTTTCTAATGAGCTGAGGAGCCGTTGGGCTCCCTCTAGTGATTCTGAGAGTACTCCTAAGTCATCAGCAAAGTCTAGATCAGTTAGGTACTTGGCAGGATTTCCTCGACTTCTAGAGCCAGTAGGTGGAGTTATCATCACCTCATCATCATTATGATGATCTAAGGACATGCGTAGAACATAGTCAACCACAATTATGAACAAGAATGGTGCAAGTGCGTCTCCCTGGAGGACGCCCCATAACACTTCAAATGGTTCTGTGTCACCGTCAACAGTAGACACAAATGTTGTCGAACCATCGTATACTGATCTGATTGCTGCAATAATTTATAAGTAATTAAACATTGCACCAGTCTCACCGCAGTCATTCTTTGTTAATAAGTAATTAAACATTGCACCAGTCTCACCGCAGTCATTCTTTGTTAATAAGTAATTATTCATTGCACCAGTCTCACCGCAGTCATTCTTTGTTAATAAGTAATTATTAACATTGCACCAGTCTCACCGCAGTCATTCTTGGTTAATAAGTAATTAAACATTGCACCAGTCTCACCGCAGTCATTCTTGGTTAATAAGTAATTAAACATTGCACCAGTCTCACCGCAGTCATTCTTTGTTAATAAGTAATTATTCATTGCACCAGTCTCACCGCAGTCATTCTTTGTTAATAAGTAATTATTAAACATTGCACCAGTCTCACCGCAGTCATTCTTGGTTAATAAGTAATTATTAAACATTGCACCAGTCTCACCGCAGTCATTCTTTGTTAATAAGTAATTATTCATTGCACCAGTCTCACCGCAGTCATTCTTTGTTAATAAGTAATTATTAAACATTGCACCAGTCTCACCGCAGTCATTCTTGGTTAATAAGTAATTAAACATTGCACCAGTCTCACCGCAGTCATTCTTGGTTAATAAGTAATTAAACATTGCACCAGTCTCACCGCAGTCATTCTTTGTTAATAAGTAATTATTCATTGCACCAGTCTCACCGCAGTCATTCTTGGTTAATAAGTAATTAAACATTGCACCAGTCTCACCGCAGTCATTCTTTGTTAATAAGTAATTATTCATTGCACCAGTCTCACCGCAGTCATTCTTTGTTAATAAGTAATTATTAAACATTGCACCAGTCTCACCGCAGTCATTCTTGGTTAATAAGTAATTATTAAACATTGCACCAGTCTCACCGCAGTCATTCTTTGTTAATAAGTAATTATTCATTGCACCAGTCTCACCGCAGTCATTCTTTGTTAATAAGTAATTATTAAACATTGCACCAGTCTCACCGCAGTCATTCTTGGTTAATAAGTAATTAAACATTGCACCAGTCTCACCGCAGTCATTCTTGGTTAATAAGTAATTATTCATTGCACCAGTCTCACCGCAGTCATTCTTTGTTAATAAGTAATTAAACATTGCACCAGTCTCACCGCAGTCATTCTTGGTTAATAAGTAATTATTCATTGCACCAGTCTCACCGCAGTCATTCTTGGTTAATAAGTAATTAAACATTGCACCAGTCTCACCGCAGTCATTCTTTGTTAATAAGTAATTATTCATTGCACCAGTCTCACCGCAGTCATTCTTTGTTAATAAGTAATTATTAAACATTGCACCAGTCTCACCGCAGTCATTCTTTGTTAATAAGTAATTGAACATTGCACCAGTCTCACCGCAGTCATTCTTTGTTAATAAGTAATTATTCATTGCACCAGTCTCACCGCAGTCATTCTTTGTTAATAAGTAATTATTCATTGCACCAGTCTCACCGCAGTCATTCTTGGTTAATAAGTAATTAAACATTGCACCAGTCTCACCGCAGTCATTCTTTGTTAATAAGTAATTATTCATTGCACCAGTCTCACCGCAGTCATTCTTTGTTAATAAGTAATTATTAAACATTGCACCAGTCTCACCGCAGTCATTCTTTGTTAATAAGTAATTAAACATTGCACCAGTCTCACCGCAGTCATTCTTTGTTAATAAGTAATTATTAAACATTGCACCAGTCTCACCGCAGTCATTCTTTGTTAATAAGTAATTATTAAACATTGCACCAGTCTCACCGCAGTCATTCTTTGTTAATAAGTAATTATTAAACATTGCACCAGTCTCACCGCAGTCATTCTTTGTTAATAAGTAATTATTCATTGCACCAGTCTCACCGCAGTCATTCTTGGTTAATAAGTAATTATTACATTGCACCAGTCTCACCGCAGTCATTCTTGGTTAATAAGTAATTAAACATTGCACCAGTCTCACCGCAGTCATTCTTGGTTAATAAGTAATTATTCATTGCACCAGTCTCACCGCAGTCATTCTTTGTTAATAAGTAATTATTCATTGCACCAGTCTCACCGCAGTCATTCTTTGTTAATAAGTAATTATTAAACATTGCACCAGTCTCACCGCAGTCATTCTTTGTTAATAAGTAATTAAACATTGCACCAGTCTCACCGCAGTCATTCTTTGTTAATAAGTAATTATTAAACATTGCACCAGTCTCACCGCAGTCATTCTTTGTTAATAAGTAATTATTCATTGCACCAGTCTCACCGCAGTCATTCTTTGTTAATAAGTAATTATTAAACATTGCACCAGTCTCACCGCAGTCATTCTTTGTTAATAAGTAATTATTCATTGCACCAGTCTCACCGCAGTCATTCTTTGTTAATAAGTAATTATTAAACATTGCACCAGTCTCACCGCAGTCATTCTTGGTTAATAAGTAATTAAACATTGCACCAGTCTCACCGCAGTCATTCTTGGTTAATAAGTAATTAAACATTGCACCAGTCTCACCGCAGTCATTCTTTGTTAATAAGTAATTATTCATTGCACCAGTCTCACCGCAGTCATTCTTGGTTAATAAGTAATTAAACATTGCACCAGTCTCACCGCAGTCATTCTTTGTTAATAAGTAATTATTCATTGCACCAGTCTCACCGCAGTCATTCTTTGTTAATAAGTAATTATTAAACATTGCACCAGTCTCACCGCAGTCATTCTTGGTTAATAAGTAATTATTAAACATTGCACCAGTCTCACCGCAGTCATTCTTTGTTAATAAGTAATTATTCATTGCACCAGTCTCACCGCAGTCATTCTTTGTTAATAAGTAATTATTAAACATTGCACCAGTCTCACCGCAGTCATTCTTGGTTAATAAGTAATTAAACATTGCACCAGTCTCACCGCAGTCATTCTTTGTTAATAAGTAATTATTCATTGCACCAGTCTCACCGCAGTCATTCTTTGTTAATAAGTAATTATTAAACATTGCACCAGTCTCACCGCAGTCATTCTTTGTTAATAAGTAATTATTCATTGCACCAGTCTCACCGCAGTCATTCTTTGTTAATAAGTAATTATTAAACATTGCACCAGTCTCACCGCAGTCATTCTTGGTTAATAAGTAATTAAACATTGCACCAGTCTCACCGCAGTCATTCTTTGTTAATAAGTAATTATTCATTGCACCAGTCTCACCGCAGTCATTCTTTGTTAATAAGTAATTATTAAACATTGCACCAGTCTCACCGCAGTCATTCTTTGTTAATAAGTAATTATTCATTGCACCAGTCTCACCGCAGTCATTCTTTGTTAATAAGTAATTATTAAACATTGCACCAGTCTCACCGCAGTCATTCTTTGTTAATAAGTAATTATTCATTGCACCAGTCTCACCGCAGTCATTCTTTGTTAACAAGTAATTATTAAACATTGCACCAGTCTCACCGCAGTCATTCTTGGTTAATAAGTAATTAAACATTGCACCAGTCTCACCGCAGTCATTCTTGGTTAATAAGTAATTAAACATTGCACCAGTCTCACCGCAGTCATTCTTTGTTAATAAGTAATTAAACATTGCACCAGTCGCACCGCAGTCATTCTTTGTTAATAAGTAATTAAACATTGCACCAGTCTCACCGCAGTCATTCTTGGTTAATAAGTAATTAAACATTGCACCAGTCTCACCGCAGTCATTCTTTGTTAATAAGTAATTATTCATTGCACCAGTCTCACCGCAGTCATTCTTTGTTAATAAGTAATTATTAAACATTGCACCAGTCTCACCGCAGTCATTCTTTGTTAATAAGTAATTATTAAACATTGCACCAGTCTCACCGCAGTCATTCTTTGTTAATAAGTAATTATTCATTGCACCAGTCTCACCGCAGTCATTCTTTGTTAATAAGTAATTATTAAACATTGCACCAGTCTCACCGCAGTCATTCTTTGTTAATAAGTAATTATTCATTGCACCAGTCTCACCGCAGTCATTCTTTGTTAATAAGTAATTATTAAACATTGCACCAGTCTCACCGCAGTCATTCTTGGTTATTAAGTAATTAAACATTGCACCAGTCTCACCGCAGTCATTCTTGGTTAATAAGTAATTAAACATTGCACCAGTCTCACCGCAGTCATTCTTTGTTAATAAGTAATTATTCATTGCACCAGTATCACCGCAGTCATTCTTGGTTAATAAGTAATTAAACATTGCACCAGTCTCACCGCAGTCATTCTTTGTTAATAAGTAATTATTCATTGCACCAGTCTCACCGCAGTCATTATTTGTTAATAAGTAATTATTAAACATTGCACCAGTCTCACCGCAGTCATTGTTGGTTAATAAGTAATTATTAAACATTGCACCAGTCTCACCGCAGTCATTCTTTGTTAATAAGTAATTATTCATTGCACCAGTCTCACCGCAGTCATTCTTTGTTAATAAGTAATTATTAAACATTGCACCAGTCTCACCGCAGTCATTCTTGGTTAATAAGTAATTAAACATTGCACCAGTCTCACCGCAGTCATTCTTGGTTAATAAGTAATTATTCATTGCACCAGTCTCACCGCAGTCATTCTTTGTTAATAAGTAATTATTAAACATTGCACCAGTCTCACCGCAGTCATTCTTTGTTAATAAGTAATTATTCATTGCACCAGTCTCACCGCAGTCATTCTTTGTTAATAAGTAATTATTAAACATTGCACCAGTCTCACCGCAGTCATTCTTGGTTAATAAGTAATTAAACATTGCACCAGTCTCACCGCAGTCATTCTTTGTTAATAAGTAATTATCCATTGCACCAGTCTCACCGCAGTCATTCTTTGTTAATAAGTAATTATTAAACATTGCACCAGTCTCACCGCAGTCATTCTTTGTTAATAAGTAATTATTCATTGCACCAGTCTCACCGCAGTCATTCTTTGTTAATAAGTAATTATTAAACATTGCACCAGTCTCACCGCAGTCATTCTTTGTTAATAAGTAATTATTCATTGCACCAGTCTCACCGCAGTCATTCTTTGTTAATAAGTAATTATGAAACATTGCACCAGTCTCACCGCAGTCATTATTGGTTAATAAGTAATTAAACATTGCACCAGTCTCACCGCAGTCATTCTTGGTTAATAAGTAATTAAACATTGCACCAGTCTCACCGCAGTCATTCTTTGTTAATAAGTAATTAAACATTGCACCAGTCGCACCGCAGTCATTCTTTGTTAATAAGTAATTAACCATTGCACCAGTCTCACCGCAGTCATTCTTGGTTAATAAGTAATTAAACATTGCACCAGTCTCACCGCAGTCATTCTTTGTTAATAAGTAATTATTCATTGCACCAGTCTCACCGCAGTCATTCTTTGTTAATAAGTAATTATTAAACATTGCACCAGTCTCACCGCAGTCATTCTTGGTTAATGAGTAATTATTAAACATTGCACCAGTCTCCCGCAGTCATTCTTTGTTAATAAGTAATTATTCATTGCACCAGTCTCACCGCAGCCATTCTTTGTTAATAAGTAATTATTAAACATTGCACCAGTCTCACCGCAGTCATTCTTGGTTAATAAGTAATTAAACATTGCACCAGTCTCACCGCAGTCATTCTTTGTTAATAAGTAATTATTCATTGCACCAGTCTCACCGCAGTCATTCTTTGTTAATAAGTAATTATTAAACATTGCACCAGTCTCACCGCAGTCATTCTTGGTTAATAAGTAATTAAACATTGCACCAGTCTCACCGCAGTCATTCTTTGTTAATAAGTAATTATTCATTGCACCAGTCTCACCGCAGTCATTCTTTGTTAATAAGTAATTATTAAACATTGCACCAGTCTCACCGCAGTCATTCTTGGTTAATAAGTAATTAAACATTGCACCAGTCTCACCGCAGTCATTCTTTGTTAATAAGTAATTATTCATTGCACCAGTCTCACCGCAGTCATTCTTTGTTAATAAGTAATTATTAAACATTGCACCAGTCTCACCGCAGTCATTCTTTGTTAATAAGTAATTATTCATTGCACCAGTCTCACCGCAGTCATTCCTTGTTAATAAGTAATTATTCATTGCACCAGTCTCACAGCAGTCATTCTTTGTTAATAAGTAATTATTAAACATTGCACCAGTCTCACCGCAGTCATTCTTGGTTAATAAGTAATTATTCATTGCACCAGTCTCACCGCAGTCATTCTTTGTTAATAAGTAATTATTAAACATTGCACCAGTCTCACCGCAGTCATTCTTGGTTAATAAGTTATTAAACATTGCACCAGTCTCACCGCAGTCATTCTTGGTTAATAAGTAATTAAACATTGCACCAGTCTCACCGCAGTCATTCTTTGTTAATAAGTAATTATTCATTGCACCAGTCTCACCGCAGTCATTCTTTGTTAATAAGTAATTATTAAACATTGCACCAGTCTCACCGCAGTCATTCTTGGTTAATAAGTAATTAAACATTGCACCAGTCTCACCGCAGTCATTCTTTGTTAATAAGTAATTATTCATTGCACCAGTCTCACCGCAGTCATTCTTTGTTAATAAGTAATTATTAAACATTGCACCAGTCTCACCGCAGTCATTCCTTGTTAATAAGTAATTATTCATTGCACCAGTCTCACAGCAGTCATTCTTTGTTAATAAGTAATTATTAAACATTGCACCAGTCTCACCGCAGTCATTCTTGGTTAATAAGTAATTATTCATTGCACCAGTCTCACCGCAGTCATTCTTTGTTAATAAGTAATTATTAAACATTGCACCAGTCTCACCGCAGTCATTCTTGGTTAATAAGTTATTAAACATTGCACCAGTCTCACCGCAGTCATTCTTGGTTAATAAGTAATTAAACAATGCACCAGTCTCACCGCAGTCATTCTTTGTTAATAAGTAATTATTAAACATTGCACCAGTCTCACCGCAGTCATTCTTGGTTAATAAGTAATTAAACATTGCACCAGTCTCACCGCAGTCATTCTTTGTTAATAAGTAATTATTCATTGCACCAGTCTCACCGCAGTCATTCTTTGTTAATAAGTAATTATTAAACATTGCACCAGTCTCACCGCAGTCATTCTTGGTTAATAAGTAATTATTCATTGCACCAGTCTCACCGCAGTCATTCTTGGTTAATAAGTAATTAAACATTGCACCAGTCTCACCGCAGTCATTCTTTGTTAATAAGTAATTAAACATTACACCAGTCTTACCGCAGTCATTCTGTATCAGTTTTTTTTTATTCTTTTTTATTTTTTTTATTTTATTTTTTTTTTCATTCTGTATACAGTATCATATGTTAAAATAAATTTTATTAGAGAATTCTAGATACCCAGGGTTGACAGAATATAGCGAAGTAAGCCTTGATAACACGGCACTTTGTTGTGCCGCAGGCACAACAAACAGCCGCAGGCACATTTGTGAAATGGAAAAATGTGAAATTGGAGCAGTAAGTAAGACAAAGTAGGGGTGCAGCATTCCATTGCATTGAGTGCTGCACCCCGCGGTCTGCCCCTAAGTGCTGCACCCACTCGGTTCGCCCCTTGGTGCTGCACCCCTTCGGTCCGCCCCTGGGTGCTGCACCCCCTCGGTCCATCCCTAAGTGCTGCACCCCCTCGGTCCGCCCCTGGGTGCTGCACCCCGCGGTCTGCCCATTCATTAATTTTGTATTTGTGTGTTCGGTTGTGGGCCAACGTGTGTGGTATGGGGGAGAGCCACAAATTCGGCAAATTAATTGGTTGTTTCATAGATAGTCAAATTTAATTTTATAATTTTTTTTATATAAAAAATAAAAAACAATTATGGTTAATATAGAATACAGAAGAGCTACTTTGGAAGATGTTGTTGAAATCGCAGAATTAATGAAGAATTCTTTCGCAAAAGAAGAACCTTTAAGTATGAGTATAGGTATGTATGTATTTATTAGTATAAGTAAAATCAAGTTGATTTATTTACTAGAAAGACGTAGAGAGTGGCCCTAGAACATAGATAGCCCTGAGGTAGAGAGTGGTCCTAGAACAGAGAGCCCTGAGGTAGAGAGCGGCCCTAGAACAGAGAGCCCTGAGGTAGAGAGTGGCCCTAGAACATAGATAGCCCTGAGGTAGAGAGTGGTCCTAGAACAGAGATAGCCCTGAGGTAGAGAGTGGCCCTAGCACATCCCTGAGATAGAGAGTGGTCCTAGAACATAGATAGCCCTGAGGTAGAGAACGGCCCTAGAACAGAGAGCCCTGAGGTAGAGAGCGTCCTAGAACAGAGAGCCCTGAGGTAGAGAGCGGTCATAGAACAGAAAGCCCTGAGGTAGAGAGCGGCCGTAGAACATAGATAGCCCTGAGGTAGAGAGTGGTCCTAGAACAGAGAGCCCTTGGGTACAGAGTGGCCCTAGAACATATATAGCCCTGAGGTAGAGAGTGGTCCTAGAACGGCCCTGAGGTAGAGAGCGGCCCTAGAACAGAGAGCCTTGGTTTAGAGAGTGGCCCTAGAACATCCCTGAGATAGAGAGTGGTCCTAGAACATAGATAGCCCTGAGGTAGAGAGCGGTCATAGAACAGAAAGCCCTGAGGTAGAGAGCGGCCATAGAACATAGATAGCCCTGAGGTAGAGAGTGGTCCTAGAACAGAGAGCCCTTGGGTACAGAGTGGCCCTAGAACATATATAGCCCTGAGGTAGAGAGCGGCCATAGAACATAGATAGCCCTGAGGTAGAGAGTGGTCCTAGAACAGAGAGCCCTGGGGTAGAGAGTGGCCCAAGAACGGCCCTGAGGTAGAGAGGAGTGGTCCTAGAACAGAGAGCCCTTGGGTACAGAGTGGCCCTAGAACATATATAGCCCTGAGGTAGAGAGTGGTCCTAGAACATAGAGCCCTGAGGTAGAGAGTGGCCCTAGAACATATATAGCCCTGAGGTAGATAGTGGCCCTAGAACAGAGAGCCCTGAGGTAGAGAGCGGCCCTAGAACAGAGAGCCCTGAGGTAGAGAGCGGCCCTAGAGAAGAGAGCCCTGAGGTAGAGAGCGGCCCTAGAACATAGATAGCCCTGAGGTAGAGAGCGGCCCTAGAACAGAGAGCCCTGAGGTAGAGAGCGGCCCTAGAACATAGATAGCCCTGAGGTAGAGAGCGGCCCTAGAACAGAGAGCCCTGGGGTAGAGAGCGGCCCTAGAACAGAGAGCCCTGAGGTAGAGAGTGGCCCTAGAACAGAGAGCCCTGAGGTAGAGAGCGGCCCTAGAACATAGATAGCCCTGAGGTAGAGAGCGGCCCTAGAACAGAGAGCCCTGAGGTAGAGAGCGGCCCTAGAACAGAGAGCCCTGAGGTAGAGAGTGGCCCTAGAACAGAGAGCCCTGGGGTAGAGAGTGGCCCTAGAACAGAGAGCCCTGAGGTAGAGAGCGGCCCTAGAACAGAGAGCCCTGAGGTAGAGAGCGGCCCTAGAACAGAGAGCCCTGGGGTAGAGAGTGGCCCTAAAACAGAGAGCCCTGAGGTAGAGAGCAGCCCTAGAACATAGAGCCCTGAGGTAGAGAGCGGCCCTAGAACAGAGAGCCCTGGGGTAGAGAGTGGCCCTAGAACAGAGAGCCCTGAGGTAGAGAGTGGCCCTAGAGAAGAGAGCCCTGAGGTAGAGAGCAGCCCTAGAACGCCTGAGGTAGAGAGCGGCCCTAGAACCCCTGGGGTACAGAGTGGCCCTAGAACATAGATAGCCCTGAGGTACAGAGTGGCCCTATAACATGGATGGCCATGAGGTAGAGAGTTGCCCTAGAACAGAGAGCCTTGAGGTAGAGAGCAGCCCTAGAACCCCTGGAATACAGAGTGGCCCTAGAACATAGATAGCCCTGAGGTAGAGAGCGGCCCTAGAATAGAGAGCCCTGGTTTAGAGAGCGGCCCTAGAACATCCTTGAGATAGGGAGTGGTCCTAGAACATAGATAGCCCTGAGGTAGAGAGCGGCCCAAGAACGGCCCTGAGGTAGAGAGTGGCCCTAGAACAGAGAGCCCTGAGGTAGAGAGCGGCCCTAGAACATAGATAGCCCTGAGGTAGAGAGCGGCCCTAGAATAGAGAGCCCTGGTTTAGAGAGCGGCCCTAGAACATCCCTGAGATAGAGAGTGGTTCTAGAACATAGATAGCCCTGAGGTAGAGAGCGGCCCAAGAACGGCCCTGAGGTAGAGAGTGGCCCTAGAACAGAGAGCCCTGAGGTAGAGAGCGGCCCTAGAACATAGATAGCCCTGAGGTAGAGAGCGGCCCTAGAATAGAGAGCCCTGGTTTAGAGAGCGGCCCTAGAACATCCCTGAGATAGAGAGTGGTCCTAGAACATAGATAGCCCTGAGGTAGAGAGCGGCCCAAGAACGGCCCTGAGGTAGAGAGTGGCCCTAGAACAGAGAGCCCTGAGGTAGAGAGCGGCCCTAGAACATAGATAGCCCTGAGGTAGAGAGTGGCCCTAGAATAGAGAGCCCTGGTTTAGAGAGCGGCCCTAGAACATCCCTGAGATAGAGAGTGGCCCAAGAACATATATAGCCCTGAGGTAGAGAGCGGCCCTAGAACAGAGAGCGCCCTGAGGTAGAGAGCGGCCCTAGAACATAGATAGCCCTGAGGTAGAGAGCGGCCATAGAACAGAGAGCCCTGAGGTAGAGAGCGGCCCTAGAACATAGATAGCCCTGAGGTAGAGAGCGGCCCTAGAACATAGATAGCCCTGAGGTAGAGAGCGGCCCAAGAACGGCCCTGAGGTAGAGAGTGGCCCTAGAACAGAGAGCCCTTGGGTACAGAGCGGCCCTAGAACATAGATAGCCCTGAGGTAGAGAGCGGCCATAGAACAGAGAGCCCTGAGGTACAGAGCGGCCCTAGAACAGAGAGCCCTGGGGTAGAGAGTGGCACTAGAACAGAGAGCCCTGAGGTAGAGAGTGGCCCTAGAACATAGATAGCCCTGAGGTAGAGAGCGGCCATAGAACAGAGAGCCCTGGGGTACAGAGCGGCCCTAGAACATAGATAGCCCTGAGGTAGAGAGCGGCCATAGAACAGAGAGCCCTGAGGTAGAGAGTGGCCCTAGAACAGATAGCCCTGAGGTAGAGAGCGGCCCAAGAACGGCCCTGAGGTAGAGAGTGGCCCTAGAACAGAGAGCCCTTGGGTACAGAGCGGCCCTAGAACATAGATAGCCCTGAGGTAGAGAGCGGCCCTAGAACAGATAGCCCTGAGGTAGAGAGCGGCCCTAGAACAGAGAGCCCTGGGGTAGAGAGTGGCACTAGAACAGAGAGCCCTGAGGTAGAGAGTGGCCCTAGAACATCCCTGAGATAGAGAGTGGTCCTAGAACATAGATAGCCCTGAGGTAGAGAGCGGTCATAGAATGGCCCTGAGGTAGAGAGCGGCCCTAGAACGGCCCTGAGGTAGAGAGCGGCCCTAGAACGGCCTTGAGGTAGAGAGCGGCCCTAGAACCCCTGAGGTAGAGAGCAGCCCTAGAACATAGATAGCCCTGAGGTAGAGAGCGGCCCTAGAACAGAGAGCCCTGGTTTAGAGAGCGGCCCTAGAACGGCCCTGAGGTAGAGAGCGGCCTTAGAATCCCTGAGGTAGAGAGCGGCCCAAGAACATAGATAGCCCTGAGGTAGAGAGTGGCCCTAGAACCCCTGGGGTACAGAGTGGCCCTAGAACATAGATAGCCCTGAGGTAGAGAGTTGCCCTAGAACATAGATAGCCCTGAGGTAGAGAGTTGCCCTAGAACATAGATAGCCCTGAGGTAGAGAGTGGCCCTAGAAACCCTGAGGTAGAGAGTGGCCCTAGAACAGAGAGCCCTTGGGTAGAGAGCGGCCCTAGAACAGAGAGCCCTGAGGTAGAGAGCAGCCCTAGAACGCTTGAGGTAGAGAGCGGCCCTAGAACCCCTGGGGTACAGAGTGGCCCTAGAACATAGATAGCCCTGAGGTACAGAGTGGCCCTATAACATGGATGGCCATGAGGTAGAGAGTTGCCCTAGAACAGAGAGCCTTGAGGTAGAGAGCAGCCCTAGAACCCCTGGGGTACAGAGTGGCCCTAGAACATAGATAGCCCTGAGGTAGAGAGCGGCCCTAGAATAGAGAGCCCTGGTTTAGAGAGCGGCCCTAGAACATCCCTGAGATAGAGAGTGGTCCTAGAACATAGATAGCCCTGAGGTAGAGAGCGGTCATAGAACAGAAAGCCCTGAGGTAGAGAGTGGCCCTAGAACAGAGAGCCCTGAGGTAGAGAGCGGCCCTAGAACGAGGTAGAGAGCGGCCCTAGAACAGAGAGCCCTGGGTAGAGAGCGGCCTTAGAACCCCTGAGGTAGAGAGCAGCCATAGAACATAGATAGCCCTAAGGTAGAGAGCGGCCCTAGAACAGAGAGCCCTGAGGTAGAGAGTTGCCCTAGAACAGAGAGCCCTGAGGTAGAGAGCGGCCCTAGAACAGAGATAGCCCTAAGGTAGAGAGCGGCCCTAGAACAGAGAGCCCTGGGTAGAGAGCGGCCTTAGAACCCCTGAGGTAGAGAGCGGCCCTAGAACATAGATAGCCCTAAGGTAGAGAGCGGCCCTAGAACAGAGAGCCCTGAGGTAGAGAGCAGCCCTAGAACATAGATAGCCCTGAGGTAGAGAGCGGCCCTAGAACGCCTGAGGTAGAGAGTGGCCCTAGAACCCCTGGGGTACAGAGTGGCCCTAGAACATAGATAGCCCTGAGGTAGAGAGTGGCCCTAGAACAGAGAGCCCTGAGGTAGAGAGTGGCCCTAGAACAGAGAGCAATGGGGTAGAGAGCGGCCCTAGAACGCCTGAGGTAGAGAGCGGCCCTAGAACAGAGAGCCCTGAAGTAGAGAGTGGCCCTATAACATGGATGGCCATGAGGTAGAGAGTGGCCCTAGAACAGAGAGCCCTGAGGTAGAGAGTGGCCCTAGAACAGAGAGCCCTGAGGTAGAGAGTGGCCCTAGAAACCCTGAGGTAGAGAGTGGCCCTAGAACCCCTGGGGTACAGAGTGGCCCTAGAACATAGATAGCCCTGAGGTAGAGAGTTGCCCTAGAACATAGATATCCCTGAGGTAGAGAGTGGCCCTAGAAACCCTGAGGTAGAGAGTGGCCCTAGAACCCCTGGGGTACAGAGTGGCCCTAGAACATGGATGGCCATGAGGTAGAGAGTGGCCCTATAACATGGATGGCCATGAGGTAGAGAGTGGCCCTAGAACGAGGTAGAGAGTGGCCCTAGAACGAGGTAGAGAGCGGCCCTAGAACAGAGAGCCCTTGGGTAGAGAGCGTCCTAGAACAGAGAGCCCTGGGGTAGAGAGTGGCCCTATAACATGGATGGCCATGAGGTAGAGAGTGGCCCTAGAACAGAGAGCCCTTGGGTAGAGAGTGGCCCTATAACATAGATAGCCCTGAGGTAGAGAGTGGCTCTAGAACAGAGAGCCCTTGGGTAGGGAGCGGCCCTATAACATGGATGGTCATGAGGTAGAGAGTGGCCCTAGAACAGAGAGCCCTGAGGTAGAGAGTGGCCCTAGAACAGAGAGCTTTGAGGTAGAGAGCGGCCCTAGAACAGAGAGCCCTGAGGTAGAGAGTGGCCCTATAACATGGATGGCCATGAGGTAGAGAGTGGCCCTAGAACAGAGAGCCCTGAGGTAGAGAGTGGCCCTAGAACAGAGAGCCTTGAGGTAGAGAGCGGCCCTAGAACAAAGAGCCCTGAGGTAGAGAGCGGCCCTAGAACAGAGAGCCCTGAGGTAGAGAGCGGCCCTAGAACAGAGAGCCCTGGGGTAGAGAGCGGCCCTAGAACCCCTGGGGTACAGAGTGGCCCTAGCACATCCCTGAGGTAGAGAGTGGCCCTAGCACATCCCTGAGATAGAGAGTGGCCCTATAACATGGATGGCCATGAGGTAGAGAGTGGCTCTAGAACAGAGAGCCCTTGGGTAGAGAGTGGCCCTATAACATGGATGGCCATGAGGTAGAGAGTGGCCCTAGAACAGAGAGCCCTGAGGTAGAGAGTGGCCCTAGAACAGAGAGCCTTGAGGTAGAGAGCAGCCCTAGAACCCCTGGGGTACAGAGTGGCCCTAGAACATAGCTAGCCCTGAGGTAGAGAGCGGCCCTAGAACAGAGAGCCCTTGGGTAGAGAGTGGCCCTATAACATGGATGGCCATGAGGTAGAGAGTGGCCCTAGAACAGAGAGCCCTGAGGTAGAGAGCGGCCCTAGAACGCCTGAGGTAGAGAGCGGCCCTAGAACAGAGAGCCCTTGGGTAGAGAGCAGCCCTAGAACATAGATAGCCCTGAGGTAGAGAGTGGCTCTAGAACAGAGAGCCCTTGGGTAGAGAGTGGCCCTAGAACAGAGAGCCCTTGGGTAGAGAGTAGCCCTAGAACATAGATAGCCCTGAGGTAGAGAGCGGCCCTATAACATGGATGGCCATGAGGTAGAGAGTGGCCCTAGAACAGAGAGCCCTGAGGTAGAGAGCGGCCCTAGAACGCCTGAGGTAGAGAGCGGCCCTAGAACAGAGAGTCCTTGGGTAGAGAGCAGCCCTAGAACATAGATAGCCCTGAGGTAGAGAGTGGCTCTAGAACAGAGAGCCCTTGGGTAGAGAGTGGCCCTATAACATGGATGGCCATGAGGTAGAGAGTGGCCCTAGAACAGAGAGCCCTGAGGTAGAGAGCGGCCCTAGAACAGAGAGCCCTTGGGTAGAGAGTGGCCCTATAACATGGATGGCCATGAGGTAGAGAGTGGCCCTAGAACAGAGAGCCCTGAGGTAGAGAGCGGCCCTAGAAAGAGAGCGGCCCTAGAACAGAGAGCCCTTGGGTAGAGAGCAGCCCTAGAACATAGATAGCCCTGAGGTAGAGAGCGGCCCTATAACATGGATGGCCATGAGGTAGAGAGTGGCCCTAGAACAGAGAGCCCTGAGGTAGAGAGCGGCCCTAGAACGCCTGAGGTAGAGAGCGGCCCTAGAACAGAGAGCCCTTGGGTAGAGAGCAGCCCTAGAACATAGATAGCCCTTGGGTAGAGAGCGGCCCTAGAACAGAGAGCCCTTGGGTAGGGAGTGGCCCTATAACATGGATGGTCATGAGGTAGAGAGTGGCCCTAGAACAGAGAGCCCTGAGGTAGAGAGCGGCCCTATAACATGGATGGTCATGAGGTAGAGAGTGGCCCTAGAACAGACAGCCCTGAGGTAGAGAGTGGCCCTAGAACAGAGAGCCCTGAGGTAGAGAGCGGCCCTAGAACAGAGATAGCCCTGAGGTAGAGAGTGGCCCTAGAACGGCCCTGAGGTAGAGAGTGGCCCTAGAACATAGATAGCCCTGAGGTAGAGAGCGGCCATAGAACAGAGAGCCCTGAGGTAGAGAGTGGTCCTAGAACAGAGAGCCCTGAGGTAGAGAGTGGCCCTAGAACGAGGTAGAGAGCGGCCCTAGAACAGAGAGCCCTTGGGTAGAGAGTGGCCCTAGAAACCCTGAGGTAGAGAGCGGCCCTAGAACAGAGAGCCCTTAGGTAGAGAGTGGCCCTAGAATCCCTGAGGTAGAGAGCGGCCCTAGAACAGAGAGCCCTTGGGTAGAGAGTGGCCCTATAACATGGATGGCCATGAGGTAGAGAGTGGCCCTAGAACAGAGAGCCCTGAGGTAGAGAGTGGCCCTAGAACGAGGTAGAGAGCGGCCCTAGAACAGAGAGCCCTTGGGTAGAGAGTGGCCCTAGAAACCCTGAGGTAGAGAGCGGCCCTAGAACAGAGAGCCCTTGGGTAGAGAGTGGCCCTATAACATGGATGGCCATGAGGTAGAGAGTGGCCCTAGAACAGAGAGCCCTGAGGTAGAGAGTGGCCCTAGAACCCCTGGGGTACAGAGTGGCCCTAGAACAGAGAGCCCTGAGGTAGAGAGCGGCCCTAGAACATAGATAGCCCTGAGGTAGAGAGCGGCCCTAGAACAGAGAGCCCTGGGGTAGAGAGTGGCCCTAGAACAGATAGCCCTTGGGTAGAGAGCGGCCCTAGAACATAGATAGCCCTGAGGTAGAGAGTGGCCCTAGAACAGAGAGCCCTGAGGTAGAGAGTGGCCCTAGAACAGAGAGCCCTGAGGTAGAGAGCGGTCATAGAACAGAGAGCCCTGAGGTAGAGAGCGTCCTAGAACAGAGAGCCCTGGGGTAGAGAGTGGCCCTAGAACAGATAGCCCTGAGGTAGAGAGTGGCCCTAGAACGGCCCTGAGGTAGAGAGTGGCCCTAGAACATAGATAGCCCTGAGGTAGAGAGCGGCCATAGAACAGAGAGCCCTTGGGTAGAGAGTGGCCCTAGAACAGATAGCCCTGAGGTAGAGAGTGGCCCTAGAACGGCCCTGAGGTAGAGAGTGGCCCTAGAACAGAGAGCCCTTGGGTAGAGAGTAGTCCTAGAACATAGATAGCCCTGAGGTAGAGAGCGGTCATAGAACAGAAAGCCCTGAGGTAGAGAGTGGCCCTATAACATGGATGGCCCTGAGGTAGAGAGTGGCCCTAGAACAGAGAGCCTTGAGGTAGAGAGCAGCCCTAGAACCCCTGGGGTACAGAGTGGCCCTAGAATAGAGAGCCCTGGTTTAGAGAGCGGCCCAAGAACGGCCCTGAGGTAGAGAGTGGCCCTAGAACAGAGAGCCCTGAGGTAGAGAGCGGCCCTAGAACAGAGATAGCCCTGAGGTAGAGAGCGGCCCTAGAACAGAGAGCTCTGAGGTAGAGAGTGGCCCTAGAACGAGGTAGAGAGTGGCCCTAGAACGAGGTAGAGAGCGGCCCTAGAACAGAGAGCCCTTGGGTAGGGAGTGGCCCTAGAACGAGGTAGAGAGTGGCCCTAGAACAGAGAGCCCTGAGGTAGAGAGCGGCCCTAGAACAGAGAGCTCTGAGGTAGAGAGTGGCCCTAGAACGAGGTAGAGAGTGGCCCTAGAACGAGGTAGAGAGCGGCCCTATAACAGAGAGCCCTTGGGTAGGGAGTGGCCCTATAACATGGATCGCCATGAGGTAGAGAGTGGCCCTAGAACAGAGAGCCCTGAGGTAGAGAGTGGCCCTAGAACGAGGTAGAGAGTGGCCCTAGAACAGAGAGCCCTGAGGTAGAGAGCGGCCCTAGAACAGAGAGCCCTTGGGTAGGGAGTGGCCCTATAACATGGATCGCCATGAGGTAGAGAGTGGCCCTAGAACAGAGAGCCCTGAGGTAGAGAGTGGCCCTAGAACGAGGTAGAGAGTGGCCCTAGAACAGAGAGCCCTGAGGTAGAGAGCAGCCCTAGAACCCCTGGGGTACAGAGTGGCCCTAGAACATAGATAGCCCTGAGGTAGAGAGCGGCCCTAGAACGAGGTAGAGAGTGGCCCTAGAACAGAGAGCCCTGAGGTAGAGAGCGGCCCTAGAACAGAGAGCTCTGAGGTAGAGAGTGGCCCTAGAACGAGGTAGAGAGTGGCCCTAGAACGAGGTAGAGAGCGGCCCTAGAACAGAGAGCCCTTGGGTAGGGAGTGGCCCTATAACATGGATCGCCATGAGGTAGAGAGTGGCCCTAGAACAGAGAGCCCTGAGGTAGAGAGTGGCCCTAGAACAGAGAGCCTTGAGGTAGAGAGCAGCCCTAGAACCCCTGGGGTACAGAGTGGCCCTAGAACATAGATAGCCCTGAGGTAGAGAGCGGCCCTAGAACGAGGTAGAGAGTGGCCCTAGAACAGAGAGCCCTGGTTTAGAGAGCGGCCCAAGAACGGCCCTGAGGTAGAGAGTGGCCCTAGAACAGAGAGCCCTGAGGTAGAGAGCGGCCCTAGAACAGAGATAGCCCTGAGGTAGAGAGCTGCCCTAGAACGAGGTAGAGAGTGGCCCTAGAACGATGTAGAGAGCGGCCCTAGAACAGAGGTAGCCCTGAGGTAGAGAGTGGCCCTAGAACAGAGAGCCCTGAGGTAGAGAGCGGTCATAGAACAGAGAGCCCTGAGGTAGAGAGCGTCCTAGAACAGAGAGCCCTGGGGTAGAGAGCGGCCCTAGAACCCCTGAGGTAGAAGCGACCCTAGAGAAGAGAGCCCTGAGGTAGAGAGAAGCCCTAGAACAGAGAGCCCTGGGGTAGAGAGCGGCCCTAGAACCCCTGAGGTAGAAGCGACCCTAGAGAAGAGAGCCCTGAGGTAGAGAGTGGCCCTAGAACAGAGAGCCCTGGGGTAGAGAGCGGCCCTAGAATGCCTGAGGTAGAGAGCGGCCCTAGAGAAGAGAGCCCTGGGGTAGATAGTGGCCCTAGAACATAGATAGCCCTGAGGTAGAGAGTTGCCCTAGAACAGAGATAGCCCTGAGGTAGAGAGCGGCCCTAGAACATCCCTGAGGTGGAGAGCGGCCAAAGTACATAGCCCTGAGGTAGAGAGCTGCCCTAGAACGAGGTAGAGAGTGGCCCTAGAACGAGGTAGAGAGTGGCCCTAGAATGAGGTAGAGAGTGGCCCTAGAACAGAGAGCCCTGAGGTAGAGAGTTGCCCTACAACATAGATAGCCCTGAGGTAGAGAGCTGCCCTAGAACGAGGTAGAGAGTGGCCCTAGAACGAGGTAGAGAGTGGCCCTAGAATGAGGTAGAGAGTGGCCCTAGAACAGAGAGCCCTGAGGTAGAGAGTTGCCCTACAACATAGATAGTCCTGAGGTAGAGAGCTGCCCTAGAACGAGGTAGAGAGTGGCCCTAGAACGAGGTAGAGTGCGGCCCTAGAATGAGGTAGAGAACGGCCCTAGAATGAGGTAGAGAGCGGCCCTAGAATGAGGTAGAGAGTGGCCCTAGAACGAGGTAGAGAGCAGCCCTAGAACAGAGATAGCCCTGAGGTAGAGTGCGGCCCTAGAACGAGGTATAGAGCGGCCCTAGAATGAGGTAGAGAGCGACCCTAGAACGAGGTAGAGAGTGGCCCTAGAACGAGGTAGAGAGCAGCCCTAGAACAGAGATAGCCCTGAGGTAGAGTGCGGCCCTAGAACGAGGTAGAGAGCGGCCCTAGAATGAGGTTGAGAGCGGCCCTAGAACGAGGTAGAGAGTGGCCCTAGAATGAGGTAGAGAGTTGCCCTACAACATAGATAGCCCTGAGGTAGAGAGCTGCACTAGAACGAGGTAGAGAGTGGCCCTAGAATGAGGTAGAGAGTTGCCCTACAACATAGATAGCCCTGAGGTAGAGAGCTGCCCTAGAACGAGGTAGAGAGTGGCCCTAGAATGAGGTAGAGAGCGGCCCTAGAATGAGGTAGAGAGCGGCCCTGGAATGAGGTAGAGAGCGGCCCTAGAATGAGGAAGAGAGCTGCCCTAGAACGAGGTAGAGAGTGGCCCTAGAATGAGGTAGAGAGCGGCCCTAGAATGAGGTAGAGAGCGGCCCTAG
Organism: Nemertoderma westbladi; assembly: GCA_032718475.1. Lineage (NCBI taxonomy): Eukaryota > Metazoa > Xenacoelomorpha > Nemertodermatida > Nemertodermatidae > Nemertoderma > Nemertoderma westbladi. Next base: position 21,304 of record JAUCBJ010003181.1, read on the forward strand.
AATGAGGTAGAGAGCGGCCCTAGAACAGAGATAGCGCTGAGGTAGAGAGCAGCCCTAGAATGAGGTAGAGAGTGGCTCTAGAACAGAGCTAGCCCTGAGGTAGAGAGCGGCCCTAGAACAGAGATAGCCCTGAGGTAGAGAGCTGCCCTAGAACGAGGTAGAGAGTGGCCCTAGAACGAGGTAGAGAGCAGCCCTAGAACAGAGATAGCCTTGAGGTAGAGAGCAGCCCTAGAATGAGATAGCGAGTAGCCCTAGAACACAGATAGCCCTGAGGTAGAGAGCTGCCCTAGAACAAGATAGAGAGTGGCCCTAGAACGAGGTAGAGAGCAGCCCTAGAACAGAGATAGCCCTGAGGTAGAGAGCTTCCCTAGAACAAGATAGAGAGTGGCCCTAGAACGAGGTAGAGAGTGGCCCTAGAACAGAGATAGCCCTGAGGTAGAGAGCTGCCCTAGAATGAGGTAGAGAGCGACCCTAGAACGAGGTAGAGAGTGGCCCTAGAACGAGGTAGAGAGCAGCCCTAGAACAGAGGTAGCCCTGAGGTAGAGAGCTTCCCTAGAACGAGGTAGAGAGTGGCCCTAGAACGAGGTAGAGAGCAGCCCTAGAACAGAGGTAGCCCTGAGGTAGAGAGTGCCCTAGAATGAGGTAGAGAGCTGCTCTAGAATGAGGTAGAGAGTGGCCCTAGAACGAGGTAGAGAGCAGCCCTAGAACAGAGAGCCCTTGGGTAGAGAGCGTCCCTAGAACGAGGTAGAGAGTGGCCCTAGAACGAGGTAGAGAGCAGCCCTAGAACAGAGGTAGCCCTGAGGTAGAGAGCTGCCCTAGAATGAGGTAGAGAGCGACCCTAGAACGAGGTAGAGAGTGGCCCTAGAACGAGGTAGAGAGCAGCCCTAGAACAGAGGTAGCCCTGAGGTAGAGAGCTTCCCTAGAACGAGGTAGAGAGTGGCCCTAGAACGAGGTAGAGAGCAGCCCTAGAACAGAGGTAGCCCTGAGGTAGAGAGTGCCCTAGAATGAGGTAGAGAGCTGCTCTAGAATGAGGTAGAGAGTGGCCCTAGAACGAGGTAGAGAGCAGCCCTAGAACAGAGAGCCCTTGGGTAGAGAGCGTCCCTAGAACGAGGTAGAGAGTGGCCCTAGAACGAGGTAGAGTGCGGCCCTAGAATGAGGTAGAGAACGGCCCTAGAATGAGGTAGAGAGCGGCCCTAGAATGAGGTAGAGAGTGGCCCTAGAACGAGGTAGAGAGCAGCCCTAGAACAGAGATAGCCCTGAGGTAGAGTGCGGCCCTAGAACGAGGTATAGAGCGGCCCTAGAATGAGGTAGAGAGCGACCCTAGAACGAGGTAGAGAGTGGCCCTAGAACGAGGTAGAGAGCAGCCCTAGAACAGAGATAGCCCTGAGGTAGAGTGCGGCCCTAGAACGAGGTAGAGAGCGGCCCTAGAATGAGGTTGAGAGCGGCCCTAGAACGAGGTAGAGAGTGGCCCTAGAATGAGGTAGAGAGTTGCCCTACAACATAGATAGCCCTGAGGTAGAGAGCTGCACTAGAACGAGGTAGAGAGTGGCCCTAGAATGAGGTAGAGAGTTGCCCTACAACATAGATAGCCCTGAGGTAGAGAGCTGCCCTAGAACGAGGTAGAGAGTGGCCCTAGAATGAGGTAGAGAGCGGCCCTAGAATGAGGTAGAGAGCGGCCCTGGAATGAGGTAGAGAGCGGCCCTAGAATGAGGAAGAGAGCTGCCCTAGAACGAGGTAGAGAGTGGCCCTAGAATGAGGTAGAGAGCGGCCCTAGAATGAGGTAGAGAGCGGCCCTAGAATGAGGTAGAGAGCGGCCCTAGAACAGAGATAGCGCTGAGGTAGAGAGCAGCCCTAGAATGAGGTAGAGAGTGGCTCTAGAACAGAGCTAGCCCTGAGGTAGAGAGCGGCCCTAGAACAGAGATAGCCCTGAGGTAGAGAGCTGCCCTAGAACGAGGTAGAGAGTGGCCCTAGAACGAGGTAGAGAGCAGCCCTAGAACAGAGATAGCCTTGAGGTAGAGAGCAGCCCTAGAATGAGATAGCGAGTAGCCCTAGAACACAGATAGCCCTGAGGTAGAGAGCTGCCCTAGAACAAGATAGAGAGTGGCCCTAGAACGAGGTAGAGAGCAGCCCTAGAACAGAGATAGCCCTGAGGTAGAGAGCTTCCCTAGAACAAGATAGAGAGTGGCCCTAGAACGAGGTAGAGAGTGGCCCTAGAACAGAGATAGCCCTGAGGTAGAGAGCTGCCCTAGAATGAGGTAGAGAGCGACCCTAGAACGAGGTAGAGAGTGGCCCTAGAACGAGGTAGAGAGCAGCCCTAGAACAGAGGTAGCCCTGAGGTAGAGAGCTTCCCTAGAACGAGGTAGAGAGTGGCCCTAGAACGAGGTAGAGAGCAGCCCTAGAACAGAGGTAGCCCTGAGGTAGAGAGTGCCCTAGAATGAGGTAGAGAGCTGCTCTAGAATGAGGTAGAGAGTGGCCCTAGAACGAGGTAGAGAGCAGCCCTAGAACAGAGAGCCCTTGGGTAGAGAGCGTCCCTAGAACGAGGTAGAGAGTGGCCCTAGAACGAGGTAGAGAGCAGCCCTAGAACAGAGGTAGCCCTGAGGTAGAGAGTGCCCTAGAATGAGGTAGAGAGCAGCCCTAGAATGAGGTAGAGAGTGGCCCTAGAACGAGGTAGAGAGCGGCCCTAGAACAGAGATAGCCCTGAGGTAGAGAGTGCCCTAGAATGAGGTAGAGAGCAGCCCTAGAACAGAGCTAGCCCTGAGGTAGAGAGCGGCCCTAGAACGAGGTAGAGAGCTGCTCTAGAACGAGGTAGAGAGCGGCCCTAGAACGAGGTAGAGAGCAGCCCTAGAACAGAGATAGCCCTGAGGTAGAGAGCGGCCCTAGAACGAGGTAGAGAGCAGCCCTAGAACAGAGAGCCCTGAGGTAGAGAGTGCCCTAGAATGAGGTAGAGAGCGGCCCTAGAACGAGGTAGAGAGCGACCCTAGAACGAGGTAGAGAGCCGCCCTAGAATGAGGTAGATAGCAGTCCTAGAACAGAAATAGCCTTGAGGTAGAAAGCGGCCCTAGAACATAGCCCTGAGGTAGAGGGCGGTCCTAGAACAGTCCTGGGGTAGAGAGCAGTCCTAGAACGAGCCCTGAGGTAGAGAGCGGCCCTAGAACGAGGTAGAGAGTGGCCCTAGGACACCCTGAGGTAGAGAGTGGCCCTAGAACAGAGAAAGCCCTGAGGTAGAGAGCGGCCCTAGAACCCCTGAGGTAGAGAGCGGCCCTAGAACAGAGAAAGCTCTGAGGTAGAGAGTGGCCCTAGAACAGAGAAAGCCCTGAGGTAGAGAGCGGCCCTAGAACAGAGATAGCCCTGAGGTAGAGAGTGGCCCTAGAACGAGGTAGAGAGCGGCCCTAGAACGAGGTAGAGAGCAGCCCTAGAACAGAGATAGCCCTGAGGTAGAGAGCAGTCCTAGAATGAGGTTGAGAACGGCCCTAGAATGAGGTAGAGAGTGGCCCTAGAACGAGGTAGAGAGTGGCCCTAGAACAGAGATAGCCCTGAGGTAGAGAGCGGCCCTAGAACGAGGTAGAGAGCGACCCTAGAACGAGGTAGAGAGCCGCCCTAGAATGAGGTAGATAGCAGTCCTAGAACAGAAATAGCCTGGAGGTAGAAAGCGGCCCTAGAACATAGCCCTGAGGTAGAGGGCGGTCCTAGAACAGTCCTGGGGTAGAGAGCAGTCCTAGAACGAGCCCTGAGGTAGAGAGCGGCCCTAGAACGAGGTAGAGAGCGGCCCTAGAACGAGGTAGAGAGTGGCCCTAGGACACCCTGAGGTAGAGAGTGGCCCTAGAACAGAGAAAGCCCTGAGGTAGAGAGCGGCCCTAGAACATAGATAGCCCTGAGGTAGAGAGCGGCCATAGAACAGAGAGCCCTGAGGTAGAGAGCGGCCCTAGAACAGATAGCCCTTGGGTAGAGAGTGGCCCTATAACATGGATGGCCATGAGGTAGAGAGCGGCCCTAGAACAGAGAGCCCTTGGGTAGGGAGTGGCCCTATAACATGGATGGTCATGAGGTAGAGAGTGGCCCTAGAACAGAGAGCCCTTGGGTAGGGAGTGGCCCTATAACATGGATGGTCATGAGGTAGAGAGTGGCCCTAGAACAGAGAGCCCTGAGGTAGAGAGCGGCCCTAGAACATAGATAGCCCTGAGGCAGAGAGCCGCCATAGAACATAGCCCTGAGGTAGAGAGCGGCCCTAGAATGAGGTAGAGAGTGGCCCTAGAACGTCCTGAGATAGAGAGCAGCAGAGCCTTGAGGTAGAGAGTGGCCCAAGAACATAGATAGCCCTGATGTAGAGAGTGGCCCTAGAACAGAGAGCCCTGAGGTAGAGAGCAGCCCTAGAACCCCTGGGGTACAGAGTGGCCCAAGAACATAGATAACCCTGAGGTAGAGAGTGGCCCTAGAACAGAGAGCCCTGAGGTAGAGAGCGGCAGTGTGGACATTTTTTAAATTTCTGAAGCAAAATATAACTTATTGGTGCAGTAATCAGTGATTACATGGGGTCACAGCATTGTTTTAGTGTCGTATATTATATGTATTTGCCCCATTATTAGTTCAGAAATTTAATGAATTATTTCCATAGGATTCGATATGGAGACGGAAGAGGAATACAACAGAATGAAGTGGACGACATTAAAAGCAGTGGAGAGTAAATTATCTGCAGTCGCCATAGATACGGATAAAAATAAAATAATTGGTTTCCGATTGTCCGGTTCGGTGGAGAAGAATGAAAAGAAATCTGAAGATGACGGTCCTCCTATGCCAGAAAACTTGGCGCAAATCTACGAATTATTCGCGTTTATGCGGAAAGATATCAACTTCTTCGAGCGATTCGGGGTCGATAAAATATTAACTTTCTTTGCATTGAACGTCGATTCAGGTTACTCTGGGAGGGGGGTGGGGACCTCGTTGTCTCGTAAGTCTATGGAGTTGGGGAGGGGGGCTGGTTGTGGTGCTGTCACGGTCGAGGCCACCGGAAGCGGTTCGCAAAAAATCTACACTAATAAACTCGAGTTCGAATGTTTCAACGAAACATTTTATAATCAATATAAAGTAAACGGGAAAATCATGTTTGATAATACAGGGAGGCATGTTAGTTGTAAGTTATTTGGAAAGCGATTGTAGTTATATCAGGTAGAGGGGACTTTCTACGCAAACACCCTCTCCAGGTGAAAAGGTACTCTAAAAATTAAAACTGTAACATGTTCTAATGACTTTAGTTAATTGTTTTGATTAGAATTATGTGACTCTGTAACCTGCTCCTTTCCCTAAACTGATAATTTAACATTAAGACGAGAATTAACTCGCTCAGATGGGATTTTTTTTTACGTATACGTATATTAAAGAAACAAAAGGTTATGCCCCTATATCCAGTTGCTCTGTAATCTACAAACAGTTATGTGGCCTACAGTCAACTATAATAGTACAATACTAATGCATAAAATATAGAGTACATTTGTTCTACGTTAGTTATTAAATGCAATTGTGGCACTGGAAGTTGTACAAAAAATGTTTTAGATAGTTTTAATGGTATATATCATAAAACTGCAAGTGTATAAGACAAACATAATATTCCACAAAACTAATCCTCTTCGTATTATTGATAGTAACAATGTGTTGGCAAGCTGTAATTTTCGAGGTGTTTGTTATTATATATTTATTATAGGAAGGGATCTAGGGGTCTTAACTCTTAACCTCGAATGATAAGTTTATTTTACCGAAAATAACTTATCTTTTATTGGCGCAATTGTAGGACTAAATCCCATCACATGCGTACTTTTTAACTGGGTAGTGTACAAATTTAGGAATCATGTAATTTTTCTTGAAATTAATATCTCATATCTCTCCAAACCACGTACGCGTTTCGACCTTACTGGGTCTCATCAGCGTGGTGTCGGATTCGAACCTGGGACCTCGAGGTGGAAGCCGAGACAACAACCACTAGGACACAGGTTCTTGAGATATGGAGTATTAATTTCAAAGCCAGCTGCCATTTTATTAGCCCCTGAATTTTATTATTGATAGTAACAGTCTGTTGGCAAGCTGTATTTTTTGAGGTGTTTGTTATTATATATTTTCTTTGTATCCTCTTTGTAAGTACAATGATTTATAATCACCTAATATATCGAGAGATAATTTATTAATGGTTTTAAGAAAATATACTTTATGATGGGATGAGATGGGATTTGCATCCAGTTTCCCCCCTGTCCCAGTTATGTAGGCTTATAGATTTGTATAAATATATAATTAATATTGTTCTGATTGTTAATATTTATTGTCAATCCGGGACCGGGATAAAAGTAACACGTAATTAATAACACAAATTAATTCAATAAATAGGATATGTCAAAATATATTTAAATGTCCAAATACGCATTTAAATGTCCAAATACGCATTTAAATGTCCAAATTTAACTTTCTACATCTACTTTCTAATTTAACTATTCATTTATTTCAATAATTATTATCTATAAATTTTGTAGCTGATTAAGAAACTGTAACCTGCGTTGTGCCTCCCGTTTAGTGACAATTACATGCTTTTTGCATTTTGTAACCTGCCCCTTTTTTTATTTTATAACATTTACTTTTAATAGTAAATATTTAAAGAAATATCCTGTTATAAATTACATAAATAAATAGCAATAATAAGATTTGAAGTAAAATCGTTATTGTATCTTATTTTCATTATTAATTTCTATTGCATTATTACTATGTTTTATATTGAACACAATTTCGGAAATTAATACAGTTTCAATTTTAACTCTTTCTCAATTAAATTACGGCTATTTTGTCAGTTTATACAGGATTCTGAAAACACATAGGAAAACACAAGTAGAGTAAACACTAGAAACAACTGATCCATTGCTTAGCTTAATGGTGTTGAAGTGGTTCGGTGTCTTGGATATTGTGGTCGTAATTAAAGGTGAAGTTTATTTCCGGAAACTCACATCCCTAATCAGCATATAGAGAGGCTCAGATGGTTAAATCCGGAATATTGATACATTCTTTGTGAATCGAGTCATTATGTCTCTTATAGGTACTTTAATTTAATTTCTTCCAAATTGGGGATATTGTTACAAGTGGCATCATCAGAGAATATCTGAGAGACAACTTTTATCATAGAGCTGTTGCTGCGGTTTCAGGTAATATACTTAGTCCTGTTCATGAGTTTCTTTACCCCATCCTGTTTTTTTGCCATGCATCTCGAAATTTTGTACACCTATTGCCCTGAAACTTTCTGACTTTTAATATTTTTCTATTTGCAACATTTCGTAAAGGTTTCGCAACTTTTGGGTGACGGGTTCTCATTTCCTCAAAATTTTTGTCTCTCAAATTTAATTCGACCAGGGGAGGGGGGGGGGGGGGGGGAATTTACCCCACCCTGTTTTTGTTATCCCATTTTATATATCCCATTTTACATATTTACATATCCCATTTTCTTATCATGTTTATTGCTTTTATCGAGTAAAGTTGATTCCTGTGGAGGTGTATAGTATCTCTAAGTATCAAACAGACCAACATGGTCTACAAATAGACCAACATTGGGCTAACCAGCATGTGAAGAAATAAGGTCTTCAGTAAACTTGAACTTGAACTTTATTTGCCATCAATAGCTAGTTAATACATAAAAATTACACCCCAGCACCATTCTTTTTACTAGAAAGCCAGCAAGCTGGCTTTAAACGAACCTGCCCCTCAAACCAGTACCGCAG